>JAWWNJ010000356.1:0-43901 GCA_037176885.1 Favolaschia claudopus
AACGGGGCCCACTGTATAATCATGAGGGCCGATTCATCATCAGAGGAAGAACCAAATAAAACCTGCCACCCAGGCGGTTTCGAGATCTTCCGGCAGACCATCTGCACCGGATTCCGACATGTCCCAGCAATTCTCTTCGTTCATCTCCAACAGCTCAGCATACATGCATCGATCCGCCCACTTGTTATGGCCCTTCCTCAGCTTTGACTTTCGCTTTTTCTTCCCTTGTGCGACAGCCTCCATAGCGGCTTCCGGGGCCTGAGGTGTTGCAGAAGACGACGGAAGTAGAGAAGCATAAGGCGATATCCCAGCCCGTACAACTTCGGAGTCGTCTGCACCGTCTTCGTCATCCGATCGCCCTAGATTGAGGTCGGCGAATAGGTCGAGCTGTCGCGTGGAATCAACGCGTTGAGCGCGTTTCTAGGACAGAGCATTTCAAAAGACATCAGATATTAACAGACTCTGTAATACCCGTTTCTGTTCGTCAAGAGCCTAGCAATTTCTCTGTGAATACTGGGAACAGTGCACTGAACACGAGGGAACCTTTCTGCGGCGTAATTCCTGTGATTCCGAAGGCCCCGCAATAGCGGGTGGGAGTTTGTATGCCGCCTTCCTATCCTTGGCCAGCATTGATTGTCTGGAAGTATTTCACGGCTGCAAGGCAGTAGGATTTGAGAGAAAGACGAGGATGGCGCTTTCAACTTAACAACAAAGACAAACAACCGCTAACAAAATGGAAATAAAGCGTACGACAAGCAAAAACGGCAGGCAAGTAGTCAATAAAAACACAGATCCAGTTCATACAGGCGAATACAAATACATCATCGAAAGCATAACAGAAAATGTCCACGCATTATCCAAATACCACCGAAGCAACGAACTAGCACTGACGAGCGAATCCAGACTGCGACACTCCACCCTCATTATCGCCATCTCCGAAGTTGGCCTTCTCAGGGCGCCCATGGTCCTTATCCGGCTGATGAAGGGTCTTGGAAAGCATAACCGCGCTACCCGATTCTATGGACGAAACAGAAAGAAGAAGTGGTCAGCCAGGGAAGCTTGGTGGAAGAAGAAAGCAAGAGGTGAAGTTACGTGAGGGTCGGGAAGGGGAAGAAAAGAACGAGAAGGGAAGGTGAAGGGAAGTAAGGAAGAAGAAGGCTGTAAACATGTGGAATAGGAAGGAGAAGGGCAGGAGGAGTGTGTGCGTGACCCGCGCTGGAAGGGTTTGTTGGTGTAGCGCGGCTACAGGCAGGGATTGTGGGAAGGATAGTAGGGGGGAGTTGGGTACGGAAGAAGAAGAAGAAGATTCCGATGGGGCATAGGGGGGATTGAAGGCTATGGGGGCAACTAAAGACGATGGGATGGCCAAGGCGCTGCCTTCGCCCACAACATCGTCCGGCCGCGCGTAGGCGGAGTGGGATGGAACTCGCGAAAATGCGGATGAATGGGGCAAAGAGGTAGCGGTAGCCACGCCAGCGGCATGAGTTGGAGATGAAGGATCGACAAATGTAGCCCGCGAATACATAGACGTACCCATGAGCGCCTCAGTGATCTCCAAGATATCTACGATTAGACGCTCGCACAGATCCTCACTGAGGGTCTCGCGCACTACGCACGAAAGCAGCGTTAGCGCCCCGCAAACATTCGCCACACACGTTGTACGTACCAACGATGCGGAGCATCTCTGTCTCTGCCTCGCCCTCTGGCGCATTGTAGTTGGGAAACAATCCACCCTACAGGAATGAAGTCAGTGATGTCAGCTTACTATGACGGCAAGGAGCTGAGACTCTACCTTTGGTGCGAAGCATCGATTGAATCCATGCCTGCTGCACATGCGGGTAATCGGCGATAAACTTGTCGGAAAGCTTGAAAGAGACCACAGGGAGGCCACGTTCATAGAGCTCTGGATCATCCGAGTCGTCGTTGTCGGTTGCAGCCTGGTTCTTGGACGGCTTATGTATATTGCTGAGCACTTTGAAGTAGGTCGCCTCAAGTGCACGCGAAAGCATACGAGCATTGCGAAGGTCTTTGATGGCAATGCGACGATATCCGTCAAAGCCTAGTTGATGTTGAGACGTGCTTTGGAGCCGCGGAAACGAAGGACAAACCTAGATTGAGGAAATTATACATCTGGAAAAGGGTCAGCGAGAGTAATTAGGGCGGTATGCAGGACATCTCACCTGTGCAATGATGGGAGCGGCGGGCTTGGAGAAGTTGCTACCGAGCTCCCATGTCAGCCCGGAAAATGCAACGACGGAAGAACGCATACAGGGTAAACGAGTACTCTACACTTCCGAGATAATCTGCAAACAGTGAGAATGATGCATGCACACTATAGAGATGAAACCCACGAAGCTCAAAAATGAGATCCTTGTGCAGCATAGATTCATCTTTCCACAAAATCCAGCCGAGACCAGCATAGACAAGACCTGACAGTGGGATGAGGCAGGAGTCACGCGGTATTCGAGGGGGCTCATACCAAATTTATGACCTGATGTGTTGATAGAGTGTACACGCTTCACATCAAAGGCCCATTTGTAATTAGGGTATGCGAACGGTGCGACAAATGCGCCGGATGCACCGTCAACATGGATGGGGATGTCAAGCCCGGTGCGCTTTTCCAAATCGTCCACTGTCGAGGGAGGTAAGCCTCGACGTACATTGCCGAATCCAAGGACGCACGGAGATCAGACATGAGTTGAACGTCCTGAAAGCTTATTAGAACGCAGCGGCCTGTCAAAGAGCATTTCTGCTGACCTCAAAGTGGCCGGTGTACGTGCTACCCAGAATAACCATGACCTACGGGGAACAATGAGTGACGGAAGGAACTGTCAAAGAGTCTCTTACACCGATGGTATTCTCGTCGATGAAGGGAATTGCGTCGTGAGGATTCATGACATAGTTGGTGGATGCGTTGACAGGGACCAACCGTGCCTCGACATCCCAGTACCTGGTTATTGTTGTCAGCAACAAGGTACTAACATGTTGTCCACGCAAACCTGGCGAATTTTTCGAGCGCAACTTGCGCGTTCGAGCCAAACTATGCGTGCATTGTTTGTTGACGGAAAATCCACTCCAACACGAGGAAACCTACCACAATATTGGGATGATAATGGTCCTTGCCAGCAGCCTTCCTGGCTTCCTGCCATTTCTTCTTCAACGCGAGGCCTCCGAGCATGATAGCCTCTGACGAGCCGGCAGTGGAGGTACCAATGGCCTTGGTGTCCTTTGGCGCCTTCCACAGGTCCGCTAGCATCGAAATGCAGCGATTATGTATGATCGTGGCCGCGGGATACTCATCAAGATCGACCTGGTTTTTGTTGATATTCTCCATTATGAGCTGGTTAGCCTCCGGAGGCATCCAGGTGTGGACAAATCTGCCCCAAAGTCGGAATTACGTCGAAGAAAAGACGAAGCGTGCTCACGACGCGAGGTTAAGCAAAGGGTTGCCGTCCAGCGCGGTTTCATCGTGGAGGAGCTGGTAAGCCGCCTTGGAGGGAATGCCGATCTCAGGAATGGTGTATTTCGGAGCTCTTGCTGCATCTTCGTCGCGGCTCCATGACTTGTGCATATGAGAATCCTCCTGAATCGAATCAAGAGCGCAAATACCTGGTGCAACGTCCGTCGGCCCTCTTGCGCAGTATGCTTGCGGTGAGGGTGCTCCTTGCTCTTTTCGATGACTTCGTCTGCGTTGACTGGGAAAGCTGAGCACCGGGGCCGTCAAAGAAGAGTCTCGGGCTTACTGTGGCGAGAAAGAGGACATGATGGGAGGGTGCTAAGGTGGGTCTGTGGTATCCCCAGTGTTACCCACTATAAATACTTGGGCGACGTTTAAATGCGTCATTGATTCTGATGGATCGATGGACTAGGATAGAATACGCAGGATGTGGTTCTGTTCTCTGACACATACAACGTGTTGTTGGCGCGGGCAGTCTCAGGAACCGGGAAGAACGAGGTCAACGATAATCTCGGCTCCAGATCTTCGAGGTGATGGCCGGGGCACTGTGATCAAAAGATCACAGGCCAGCATCACCTCTACACCACCATTTTATTCAAATGTCAAAATAATGTCCGAGGTGTGATGTCCTCGGAACCATGATTTGCGAGCTCCAACAGCTCTCAATTTCGAAATGTCCTCAGAAGCGTGGTTGGGACAGTCTGTGGATGGTTGAAGGACATCCTAGAAGGTTGTTCAAATCTTAAGATATATACTGGAATCTTAAGCTCGTCTGATTCAACAAGTACTGTATTTGGAGTAGCTATATCCCCCAATAAACTCCTTGTGACTTAGTATTGAATGCACAATGTATTCCAAGGAAGTTCATGAAGTTCCTCGAGCGGACGCAACCTTTTGCTGCTGGATTTGGCGTCGAACTCGAGAAAACGATGAAGTCCCCCACATCGCATCATGACGTGGCATCATTCAATGGTGATGTTTGTCATTACGGTCTCCGCTGCCACGTCACTCTCTTGTCTTCTTCCCTCATCCCCCCTCCAAACTCCTCGTCTTTCACGACACCCCAGAAGGAAGCTCGAAGCCTCTGACACTGTCATCTCTCCTCAACATCCCTTCAAGCTTCAATCTTCAAGCCTCTTCAAGTCCGTTGTGGCACGAAGATCTCTCCACCTCAGGCAAGAGTCGCAAGTCCGCAAGATCCAAGAACCTCACTGTGCAAGGCTGAGACTGCAAGACAACGGTCGCAAGAGTCCAAGGCCGCAAGCTGAAAACTTCTCAAGAGTGTAACCCATGCAAACCTTCATCAAAGTCCTTGCCGTCGTCCTCCCCAAGCCTCTCTCATCAACACGCTTCGGCCCTCTCCCCACCTCTCTTTCTCTCCATCTTCCGGAAAATTATCATTTACTTCCTCTCCCTCCTCTTCTCCTCTCCCTCCTAGAATCATTTGTGTAGCCACTCAATGTATACTTTTGTTGCTTGCAATACCATTTTTTTATTTGTATTTTGATCGAATTTAAGAAGCAATTCAAATATTATTTATGGCAAGCGCCGTCAGCAAACTGGCTCTAATGTCCTGGAGAGCTTCAGCGCAGAATGTCCCCAGGACATCATCGCCGACGGATTGTCTGGGAATCGATGTTTCGGTCTCCAGGGAATGTTTCGGAGATGTCAGCTAACAGCATCTGTCAAAACGTCCTCCGGAGGTCCGGAACAAACGGTGGTGTAGAAGATCTGGTGCATTATAACCGTGGAACTTGCGCATGGTGACCATCGTCACAAATGTAACGGTTGTCACATCTGTTACCTCCTAAAAGTTTGCACCTCGACCAGCGCACTGCGAGATATAAAATCCTGTAGGAGGTGCTGCAAAAGCATATCTAGAACTATATCAGCTCAAAATCATTTTTTTCGGGCAAAAATCTGGCCGAAGTCATCAGCTTTGGGAAAGGGAACTCTCAGAAAAAAACCGTAAATCAAGGAATTTGTAGCGGGGAGACAGGGCGAATTTCTGGCATATTTTGAGCTTCAGGTATAGCTTCACTCTTATACAATTCGAGGTTTTCACCCAAGCCCAAATGTCACGCTTTTGGCGGGAGGGATTGACAGCGTGACGCATGCGCAACTTCCGCGGCTCAAATGCACCAGACGTTATAGCGCAGTAACCCGCGATCAATTTTTTTTTTTTTTTTTTTTTGGGAACGTTTGTATAATGCAACAAAGTCTGCAATGCATTCTCAGTGCATCCGTTAGAAAACTGGGTGTATCCAGTAAAGCCGGGAAAAGATCCAGGAGGAAATGCCGTTACGCACAGGTGATAAACCTTCGTGTGGGACTCTGACCGTTAAATCTAACCAACTCCGTTTCGAGCGGCGGGCCATATACCCACTAAAACCCCCTTGACTTGTGTCCAGTCGTCCGGTAGTGAGTCTTCATTTGACAGTGCCCCGCTCCAAGTTTCCAATACAATGTTGGTGTTTTTTGATAGATTTCCGAAGCGGTAAGTGTTTGTTAATAGCTGATCTCGTTTTAGTGCACTGTTAATCAGAGCCAGCCAGCGGTTATGTACCTCGTTGTTTGAGGCGGCAATTTTCCATCGAAAACACGTTCATTTCTGAGGGTCCAGATTAGTTTCATCGAGGTCGACACGAGGATCGTGAACAATCGGTTTTTTCCTTTCCGTAGTTTCCCTTGTTTCGATCTGAATCGAGCCAGGCCGCATCCGAGGAGGAGTCCCCAATTTAGTGTGGGCCATGTTGAGTGGCGGAGTCGCCATAGCCTCTCAGTAAGCTTCCAAATTAAATTTTGCCCGGGCGAAGTGCACTCTAACATGATATGTTCTATGGATTCCGGGACGTTGCAGATTGTACACAACCCCCAAATGCTCGAGATGGGGAATATGATCCCAGAAAGCGACCAACGCGGTAAGTGTTGTGCATGATCCTTCCAGAGAAAATTGCGGGTCGTACGAGGGATATCAGTTGAAGTTAAGGACTTCCAGATCGCTTCGTTGGTGGGAGAGAAATTAAATTCGTCGTTGAGACAGCATCTTGTTCTTTCAAGGTTTGTGAAAGTAGATCTGCGCTCGGTTCGCAGGCGCAGTGCCATAATGATTTTCGTAAACAGGCGTTGATTTCCTCTGTTGAGGAGAATGCCCGGGAAGTGAACATTAAATCGGGTTCGACTTCAAGCAATACAGGTGACGGGTCCTCAAAGGATACAGGTCGAAGATGTTTCCGTATAAATATTGTCCTTGCAGTACGTTCATTCAGGTGCGCAATTAAGCATTCTGCCTCGCTGACATTGCAACATCTCGACATTTCCTTTTGGGTGAATGCGCGAGCGCAGCGAGTGCTCTGCGGGTGTTATAGCGCAGTAACCCGCGATCAAATTTTTCAATCAT
The DNA here is from genome assembly GCA_037176885.1 of Favolaschia claudopus. NCBI lineage: Eukaryota > Fungi > Basidiomycota > Agaricomycetes > Agaricales > Mycenaceae > Favolaschia > Favolaschia claudopus. The sequence goes on from JAWWNJ010000356.1 coordinate 6,858, forward strand.
TCTGCCTCGCTGACATTGCAACATCTCGACATTTCCCTTTTGGGTGAATGCGCGAGCGCAGCGAGTGCTCTGCGGGTTCTGCGCTATAACTTCTGGGAACGAGACTAGGTCAACGAGGGAGAGTCGAGATTTAAGGGTGGGTGATGGGCAGTGGTTCCGTAAACCGGCAATCAATTATTTCAAACCATTTTCAACATTCGATTGGGACCATACGCTTAACATCCTCCTCCTCCTCTGAATCCCCGAACACAATGATGTCCAACTCATAAGTAATTGCGAAGAGACCGAAGACCCGGTGGAATTAATGGATCTTGTAACATGTGAGTGCCTAATGTATTACTTATACCCCAATCGTTGTCATTGAAATAAATAAAGGTCCGAACTTGTTGAAGATGAACTTTACTATCAAGCGGAAAAGGTCTTGGAAAGAGCGGACAGCGAGGGCGAGAAGAAGTACTCTCCACCCCTGGAAACGACAAAAATCTGAACGGAAAAAAGTCAGTTTGGCATTCGTTTGATGTACTACAAGCCGTCCCTACCAGTGGTGAGCGTGATCGTACGACTTGGGTTTGTGAAATCTAAAGCAGACACATTGCGAGGCAAGCCCTTATTTGCGCCAATGATTGGGTCGAAACCGGTGCTACCATTGACAAAGCTATATGCAAAGAATTAGACAATGAAGGAAATAACTCTGGTAAAAAACTCACTTGATATTATTGGCCCATGCCTTTTGCAGGAATTGGAAGCCATTGGCAATATTCGACTGATAAGCCACTGAAAGGACAGGCTAGTTAGATTAAGAAATCTTTGAAAATTCGAAATGCGCAAACCAAATGCGAGTCCACGCTCAGTCTTCGTCTTGCTGGATGTGGCTTCATCTGAAGAGACTAATTCACGGGAGAGAATTCTCAGTATAGAACTACGCAAGCGTCCGAAACCAACCTTCGGGTCCGTAAGGAATCCCACCCCGAACAATGTGGTGGTTGCTTGAGCCCTTAATCGAGCCATCGTTCGAGTTACCCTCGGGCAAACCTAGATCAGCCCGAGGCCGAGTCTTGCGAATGTGCGCAGAGAAAGGACATCTTCAAAAAGTAACAAAATCAGTTAGCCCTTGAGAAGAGATTCCAAAAAATTGCTGGGCTTACTTGGACTCGGATGCCGGATCTTTGAGATCCGTGCGGGTCTGCCCTGGTTCCACATAAGTGAAGTTGTTATTTCTCTGGTTGTCGCCTCCTAGAACTGGGTCATCATGAAGGGGAGAAAGGAAAACCGGAGCGCCCTTCAAGTTGAAATCAGTGTTTATCGGGAAGAAAAAAAAGACATTGCAACTCACACTCTTCCAACGCCCAATCATCCTCGCCCCAAGCAAGTCTGAGCCCTGCTGTGCCGTCAACCCCGGTGCACGAATCGGATTATCCGTCAAAAACTTGTTGAACTCGGGAACCAGCTGTTCCAATTGACGGAAGACCAGGAATGAGCCGTCTTTGGCCCAGGCGGGACGCTGGATGGGATTGCGGTTTTTATCATTATCGCCGCTCTCACCGACCAGAATTTCTCCAGTGGGAACAACAGCCTGGCCAGGGAATGGGGTAAGCTGAAAGCCCTCAACCGACGGATTCGAAATCCCATCCAAGTATCCAAAGTCTGCAAACAAATGTGTCAGTTGTTCTTGTTAACAGTTCACTACTCACGCTCGTGGCCCCTGTTGATTGCCAGGACGTGCTGCTGCCTGAAGACTCGTCAGTCAATTGGATTGGCAGCGCAACTAAAATTTACCTCAAGAGAATAAACCTCCTTAATACTGCTCCCCAGCTTCGTCTTCAAGGTAGCCAACTCCGTGTTGACATTATCAACAGAGCCGGACGCGAGAAGAATAACCCCGTGAATACTGGTGCCCACGAACTGGGGAACCCAGTTTGTAGTACCGGGGTCATTGAGGTTTCCAATATCTTTCAGCTGACCTCCAGCAAATGGTGCGTCGCCCAAATCATCGGTGATGTTCAGAGCCGTAAGTCCAGTTTGCGAAAACGCAATATTAAGCATAGTATCCGGCTCTGTCGTTCTATTTATAATTTGATCTGTGCTCGTTACCAAGGGCAATACGACGGTCTTCAGTTTCGCCTTGAACGTCTTCGCGTCGGCGATGCTAAAGAAAAAGAAAAGCTCTTTGTCCTTCTTCATGCCAAGCCTGGTTCACAGAAAATTAATCCTTGACGTCATTGAGTACAGCGCAAAGCTTACAAGATGTCGGCCTGAACATCGGTAAGGTTCAGGTTGACCGCACTGGCGGCTGCTTTAGCTTCGCCGATGGTAGGTAAGTCCGGCTGGGCAGCAGGATCTTCAATTTCGGTGAGCTCAATACACAATCATGACGAGGTGAGATTATTCACCGATCAGAATAGAGGCCTTTCGTTTTGGCAAGACTGGAGAGCGACCTAAATTAGCAGCGGAGGCTAATCCGTAGTGTTGTTCGGGTCGGGTCGAAGACCCGAGACCCGACCCAAGCCCGGGCTTTTGAGCCCGACCCGACCCGACCCAGGCCCGCGCTCAATGAGGGTCGCGGGTCGGGTCTCAATATCTGAGAGACCCGAGACCCGGGTCGCCGACCCGGGTCGGCACCTGGAATTCTGGGGGGGATGTTGACGACCTTCGGTGAAAGTATTGATGAAATTTTGTACTTCCTCAGCTCACATTGTCCGTTTCTAGATCTGAAGATGAATTTCGACTGAATTCCAAGACAGCAATGACGGGCAAGTCGAGTGTTGATCGGCATCATCCGAATCCCATCACCACCCACGACCCAGATATGGTAATTCTTACCGCAAACGACGAGCAACCCACCCAGAGCAAACAGTGAAGGCAAATCGACAGCTTTGAGGACAATACCTGTAGATGAGGTGGCCTCTTGACAAGGAATCAAATTTTTCCTTGTGAGACCCGGGTCGCGACCCAGACCCGACCCAAGCCCGACCCGACCTTACCCCCAGGGTCGGGTCGGGCGTTGAACTCGACCCTGACCCTCCCTGACCCGACCCAAGCCCGGGCTTGGCGGCCCGACCCGACCCGAACAACACTACTAATCCGACTGCCAGAGAAGAGAAGGAAAGAACTGTGGCGAAAGAATGAAGCCTCATTGTGTTGAATTTGAGAATGAACCATAGGATGAACGCAGTTGGCTTTTATAGATCCTCGAGCGGCAATTTTGACAACTCCACAGCAGCGAGATGAAACCTGGGACGAAATCGACATCGTAAACAATAAAGCAATGTCAAGGCACCTGTAGATTAAAACCGGTCGAAACATTGGTCTCGTTTGTCCGAGGGCATTGGTATCGAATCCGCCGAGCATCTTGCTTTACACCTTAGGGAGCTAAGTAGCCATATCAAGAGAGGCAGGGATCTTCCCGAGGATGAAGTCGAAGAAAATCATCGCATATGGTATCGAAAATCATGCATCAGTAAAGTCCCTGATCTTGCGTCCGCAGCAACGGGAGTGCCGATACGAGGAATGTTTGGTGTGGGGGATTATTTGGGGATTACCACCTAGTTTCGGCCGGCCAGACGGTCCCTTCAGACCGTCCTGACGAGTCGGTGCCGCGACGTGAATGTCAACAGATGAATGCCCGGAGGCAGCTTTGAATCGAAGTCTTCTCAAGCCACCCAGGAATTTCGGACTCATCCGAGCTAGAGTAGCTTGAGAGATGTCTTAGTGGGTCCTTAGTGAACTCAAAAACCCCGCCAAATGTTACTGCATACCATGTCCGAAGCAAGATGATGCTCGTTCCTGACAACGATCCATTACACCAGATGCATAATAAGAGCGGGAGAGTATCAGCGAGACATCCGAGTCATACCCGACAAGTGATTTGACTGTCGGGACACGGTATGAAGAGGACACAGCAAAGAATGGCCAGGGTAAACGTCAGTCACGGTGAAACGGCGACTCGTTGGGGCGCGAGGTTGGAGTTGATTGTGCGCGATGCCCGGATATACAATCAGTGTAAACTTGGGAAGAGAGCTGAAAGCAGTGGACCGTCTGTCAAGAGGGTTTTCATGAAGGGTGACTCCCATGAAAGGGCTGCCAAATATAAAAATGGGGGGGTTCAAGAGGCTTGCTTGAGGCTCCAGGTTTCACCGACTTCAAGTACTGCTCGATATCAAGGCCAGCGTAAATTCATTGCAAGGATAGCCGCGTTCCTTCGGCCAGAGCACTTCGACGGCGCATCTGCTCAGTCAAGACCTCAGGCGTTGGGTTCAAGGTCGCAAGTTGTGATCATCAATGATATTTTGTTCGATTGATACCGGCATTGCGGCAAGTTGCATTTCAGCTTCATTTTGTTCAACCTGCTTTTACCCGCTTACGCTATTCAGTATGGTACCTGAATTTTTCTTCCGCCGTATTTGATTATCCAAGATGTCGACCGTATTTCATGTTGAATTGACAAGTACTACAAGCTAACACTCAACAAGGTTATATTACTTTAATGGGCATCTCGACTCGGTTGTTTTTATCGTGGCATTTCCACCATCTCCTTTGAATGTGTCAGTTGAAGATGACTTGACTGACGACGCTTACTCACTCAGAAAAACGGATGGCGAGCTCTTGGATATATGGGACAGCGACAATTTCTTAGATTGAAATTTAAATTTGAAGGAAAGTAACCGCCTGGCGGGGCTAGCTCACAGGACTGTTTGTAGATATCAAAGTATTCCATTTCGGTCGTAGCGGGAGGGAGAAATTTTCTGATTGCTTGGTTTGCGGGAGGCTTTTGGTAAAATAAGAACGCACGAGCCTCTAGACGGTGCGAAGCTCTCGTCTATTATCATGCCGACCTTTCAACCCCGGTCCCAATTCCCGGTTCCTGGTTTTGGCTTCAATGAATTCCAAGCCTCTATAATTATCTGCGTACGACAGCCGAAACTGCCAAAGCATTTTGAAATCACATTCAGCAAAGGGAACAATGGAATTAGATGCCTTACCGTTCACTTCAAATTCCCGGAAGAGAAAACATCACTCGAGCAGTACTCGACCTGTGCCCTTGGCAGGTATACGCCGTACAGTCAAGTGAGTGAACAGTTTGGCAAGTGAACAGTGATCGCCTACTTGAAACAACTAAACTTGCTCGATTTGCAGATGAGTGTCTGTGAATCAGGCATATGCGCGAGAGCACTTCTGCAGTCACCTAAACACATCAAAGGCTTCGGACCCAGGTGGGGGTGGAATACACACTAAGTATAACCCGGAGCTGGAACGTTAACAACGCTGGAACTTCCAGTTACATCTGAAATTTTGAATAGAAACTTGAAGTGTAAGTATTCGAAGAACTCAAGATCACAAGCTAGGGGTCTGAGTCTCGATGCCTGATTAGCGGGTCACGCAGTACTTAGTCGCAGAAAATGCGGAAACCCTTGTCCAAGCGTACTAGCGGAGGTCACCGCGTCAGATTGGCATGCAAGTTCAAAGTTGGAGTGTCACAGCGTGACCATCACGATGTCACGGTTGGCAGTGACGACTCTCGACTCGACAACGACTCTCGACGAGACCGACAGCCTACAGTTTTCTGGGGCTCCTCAGCGTTCATCTGGTCTAAAGCTACAAACGCCTCTCGTTGTCATCGTCTCAACGCCTTACCAGCATTCATTTTCTGTCAGTGACTCTCCGAAATTCGTACTAGCAACAGTTTTGGATGCCATGGTCTGAATTGTAACCTGAACCGCCATACAAGGATCATTCCAAGCTTGGGCATCGGCTGCCACATCTGGCGCTGGAACTACTAGCTTCCAACGAGTCCTAGTGTTGACGTCTTGTTAGACGCTTGGGTCACATTCCGTCAAAACCTTGTACTATCTGTGCCCTTGAACGGCAAACACAGACTACCTTTGCGAATCCGCCGAGAAGGGGTTGCGTTCTCGACCTCGAGTGTTCTTCTTACTTCTGAAGGAGTCGACTCCTCGGATTTTATCTTGGGTGCGAGTTTATTCGTCAACAAACCGGCTGCTCCTACGTATACTTCATTGTGTTCTCGGGTGTCGACTTTCACGAATCCGAAGGATACATCCGCTAACTGCGGGCCTATACCAACTTTCTCCTGGACCCGAGCGGTGCGGCAGACGTAGCCAGTTTCTCTGCGGTCCGTTTTGTCGGCATCATTCTGGTTTTCTGCTAGTTTCATTCTCAAGACAAACGCGGAATATCGTCTGGGTCCACTCGATGATCCGTCTCCTGAACGCAGCGATTCTCCAGTTCTCGAACCTTGCGCATTGTGGAGTATAAACCCCCACTCCCTCGTCATGAGCTGCTCCCCACACGGCGACGTGAAAGCGTAAATATGTACGACCCCGCCTTGACTGTGGATCCGTAGTTCCGCATCTGGGCTTCTTCCTTCCTCCTTACAGCGTCAATGGTCCCCGCACTTGAGCCTCTCGAGGTCTGGACTCTATCTAACAGACCTCCATTGCGGTTTTAGGAGATCTACGCGCTTCTGAATGTCTCTTCTCAGTTCCGTGCCAGTGCTTCCGCGCCCCTCGCTCCATGATTTCTGTCATGCTTGTGTCCGATAAACGACAGGTTGCGTCCGCAATGTCGATAGTGGAGGCAGATCATGCCTGTGTGGGCTAGGTCATCTGTTTGTGACGGACGCTATATGAAAAGAACTCAACGCTCTACATATAAAAACCTTGAATACCTCGACAGCTGCATCATATCCAGTTACCACCCGCGTTCAACAATGTCGCAAGCCTCACACTCGCGTTTGACGACCACTATCGACCCTACACACAAGAACAGTCTTCGTCGCATCCGGTACACCGCATACACCGACCACACTCTGCGCCCGTTGCTTACAGTTAGCTAGGGACATGTTGCGAGAGCCCGTCGCTGAATTTTTGGGCGTCGCCATCCTCGTCATCTTCGGGGCTGGCGTAAACTGCTCCATCCTTCTCTCTACCGTGCCTGGCGTCTCTTCATCCCCCAAAGGTGTACGTAGCAATCCGCTGCCTGTGTGCCCCATATGTCTAATGCTAGCTCCAGGACTATCTCGCTGGGAGCTTTGGTTGGGCGGTAAAAGCTTGATTCATCCATTCGATTCTTCTTCTCATCCATGACTGCGCCTAGGTCGGCCTCTGCCTCGGCGTTTGGGTTGCAAGTGGTATCTCCCCCGCCCACATCAACCCCGCTGTGCGTATCGTTGAGCTCATTGGGCGTCATCGAGGTGCAGCTGACCGACTCTTCTCTTCTTAGGTTACGCTCGCTATGGCCACCTGGCGCGGTTTTCCATGGAGGAAAGTCCCTGTAAGTGACGCTTACGATCGCCGCATACGCAAGGCAATTGTCGTACACGCATGTGCGCTGTTTGTTTGCTGCGAGGCGGACCCCATGCTCGGAAGTCATCATTAGTCTTCGACATGCCCTAACCTATGGCTCCATGATTTTGTCAGCTAATTCTGGCACTCACGGCTTCTGTTAGGGTTTTATCTTTGCCCAAACCCTCGGTGGCTTTGTCGGAGCCGCCCTCGTCTACGCAACCTATTTCCATGCCATCGATATTTTCGAGGGTGGAGCCGGCATCCGGACCATGAAGACTGCAGGCATCTTTGGTGCATTCTCGGTATGTCTGCCCCCCAGCCCTTATCTGACTTTATCCTCACTCTGCAACCGTAGATCGACTACCTTACCAATGTATCGGCATTTTTCGCTGAACTACTTGCTACGGCAATGTTAGTGCTGATCATCGTCGCATTGACCGACAAGAAAAGCACAGCACCGCCACCAGCTCTCTTTCCCCTCGCCATCTTCATCGTCATGCTCGGTATCAGCTCGTCTCTCGGGATGCAGACCGGTAGGTATCCTCCTTTGCTTGATCTCGATCCACTCAAACAAGCTTGCTATCAGGTTTTGCTATGAATCCGGCACGGGACTTTGGACCCAGGCTTTTGTCGGCTGCTGTTGGCTATCCCGGGACCGTCTTCAGTTTCCGACACCAATACTGGCTGTGGACTGGAATCCTCGCCCCCATCATCGGAGCCCAACTCGCAGTGGCACTGTACGATATTTTCCTGTACCAAGAGGACGACAGTATTGTTTCGAAACTGTAAGACCCTCCGTTACAGTCGATGGCCAAATTTACTCAGCTCTTTCAGCTCCCCTTCTAGCTCGACTACTAACTCTCCGGTAGTCTAATGTCGATACGATAACTCACCGACTCCACAATCTTGATTTGAAATGCTGCACGAGTGCAATACGACCTATGATACCTGTTTATTTAGTCTAAGGGAATCACGAACTATTTCTCAGTTTCTACTGATTGAGTAAAGACGGTCGATCGAGGACCACAGTCGACTAAAATACTCGCGCGTGTACGAAATTCAAATTGGCTCCAAGAACTCAAGACTAGCTGCGGAACCAGATACAAAGAGTGCCAAGCATCGATGTTTCGACTGATACTTCGGGTAAACGGAGTATCGCCTGGATGAAGAGACACCTGTATTCTCAGAGACAGAGTAGTCGTCACGAATACACGATTGTTCGCAGGCGTTGTTCAGTACTTCCAGACACGGTTCAGTAAATAAGCGTTAAATTAGATTCAGTAGCCGTGCTAGATTCTACACGATGCATGGATTGACGTGGAAACATCTGGCGATGAATCAGTATCGGTGCAGAGAATCGCAGTTCATCAACCCCTCACCATGTCAAGCCTCAGTTGGTCAGCTTGAACTGCTCGCAAACGGCCATTCCTTGAAACTCTTTCCCATCGATCGTAGCTGTTACCTCCCCGATGAAACGTCCATAGGCGGGCGTAGGGTCCACCAAATCTCTAACAAGCTGGACATCCGCCTCCATCCTCCCCTGCTTCAAAGAGATATGATACCCCGTCGGATTGGGAGTGCTCAGCACGGGCGGGTACGCGCTCCCATCGTTGGGACGCACAGAAATGCTATCCGCGGCGCAGGTCGCCGTGATGATCTTTCCGTTCTTCGCGAGGTACGCCGATACGTACTCCGTGCCCGTACGATCGAGGAAGTCGAACCAGACGAGGGAGTAGGATCCGACGTGCGCATGGCCCCAGTACCACGATGCGACGTGAGTGGGGAAAGGTTGGTCGCTCCAGTTCTACGGCAAGTGTCAGCATATACTCAGTTCAATAACTCAGACGGGGTGTCAGCGAACCTTGTCGTGGTATCCGATTCCATTGAATGCAACCCTAGTCCCATTTACGACAAGATCGACAGACACTTTGGCGTCTGGCATGACGTTCGCCCAGCCGATATGTGGACCCACTTCGAGGGTTTGTCCAGCTTGTACAGGGCCACAAGGGAGATGCGGGGGAGCAACCTGAGGTGGGTATCAATGGGGTACATAGGGAGAAGCTCAGACCTAACATACCGGAAGGAAGTGAATGGAGCCCTTGACACCGACAAGTGGAGAATTGATAGTGATAGTATATCCCAAGGGACCGCCAGACCACTTGAAGCCGGTGCCATGCCACTCGCCACTCGAGGTATTGCCCTCGGCGATGACGGTCGCAGAGTCAGCCAGGATATCGGCCTTGACACGCGTACCATTTGGGAAGGAGACAATGATATCTGCAGTCAGGACATTATCGGTAGTCTCCACGAATGGAAGGGCATCATGCACGGTCGTGAAGAGGGTAATGACGACGGAAACAAGATTGTCCGGATCTGTTGAGATAGCGTCGAAATACCACCAGTCAAAGGCTGAAGCGTTGACACTCGATAACTTGGGAGCGTCGAGCCCGTGCGAGGAAGATTTAAATTGGGCGATGCTAGGGTCGGTCTGAATTGCAGAAGGAATACTGAAAATCTGACGATTTTTGGAGAGCGAGGCGGCAGTTGCAAGTAGAGACAGAGTGGTCAGGAAGATACTCGTAAGAATGATTCGTGCCATGTTGAAGTCATGGTATCAAGTGAACGCGATTTAAGTACCAGAATGTTGTCGCCACATAAGTACAGAAAAGACTTTATCATAAATGGCGAGCGCTTTTTGGAGATTGCCATATTTTTCGCGTCTAAGCAGTCGGATCCTCAGCCGACGGATTCTCTTCCGTATCTTAGCTGACGCGTCCTCTTCCTCGTCATAAATCACAGTTTAGGCTGAGTCATCGTCGCTCGAGGAGAGACAGAGTTGACAAGATAGCACCCAGAGCTCGAGATGTAGGTTTAAGCCAGGAGAAGCCTTGCTAACGGCGTCCATTGACAAGACCAGGATGTCCACCGTAAACTACGGTAAATCGTCACAAAATGGTTCAAAAGAAACACCAAGTGGATAGAATGGTTCCTGAAGGAGCTCAAAGCGTAGAGCACACTGTCCGAAAAAGCAGTACGCGTTGTGGTGGTCGTGCAAGGGTTCCAAGTTGACATCAAACGCCTGGGAAATTCAACAAACCCCTAACTTGAATCGCAAGGTCGCGACTTTGAACCTGTTCGTTGAATCGCGCCGTTTTCCAGGCTGAACGAATCTCGGTCGTACAGCGGTCGTACTGACTCGATTGCTGTACCCGTAACCATCTACTGTAAGTACGCAATTTCGTTCGTTCTGATACTTTTTACGACGGAGCAAATAGTTTACGGTATGTAACAGGCACATCTCGCTCAAAGATTGAGCTATATAAAGTATGAGGACTCATTTGCGAGACCAACGCACGGTCGCATTGCGGGGTGTCCGTAGAACGGATCTCAAGCGGTAAGTTGCGCCTTCCACGCATGACCACAGTCTGTAGATGTCGCCGAGAATCAGAAAACTACAAGCTTGGGGGCGAGGGATACTTCGAGCTTCAAGAGCTGGTATGATAAAAAATTTCAAGCCTATGATTTCATCACCTGTGCTAATCTCTGAGCATCCTCAGCCTGCTTCTTCGCCAACGCCTTCGCCAAAATCGGATTGCTCGCCTCCCACCGCTTCCTCCTCTCCGCCTTCCGGAGCAGCCCAGCCCTCTCCTCCTCTTGGTGACGCACCTTCGCCTCTTCCCGCTTCTCTGCATTAACCTTCCTATCCGCCTCGCGCCGCGTCTGTAACTTGCGCAGCTTCCGCCGTGCTTCTAGGTCCGCACGCTTCTCAGCCAGCTCCAAGCGTGCCTTGTGCGCCTTGCGTTTGCTGGCCTTCATGTGCGAGTAGTCGTACACGTTCGTCCGTACAGACTCTGTGGGCTTCACAACGCGCGGCGGCGGCTTCGTCGCCTGCCACAACCAGACCATAGTCTGTACGGGCTCTGCGGACTTTTTCGTCGAGGGAGCGGGCTGTTTGTTTCCTCGCGCTGCCGCTGCCTTCTGTTCCGCCTTGGATTGTTGAACGACCAAGCGTGTTTCGCGAACATGCTGAACGCGTCGTTCGCCAGCAATAATGGGAAGTAATGAGTGTTTGAGGAATCTGCACGAAGATAAGTCTGCCGTGGAGCGCAGAGAAGTTGATAGGTAACGCACGAAAGCGAGCGAACAGGATGTCGGGGATGAGGAGGATTGGGAGCGGGGGTACGTCGTCGCCCAGACTTCAAGTATTCAACTTGAGTGGTCTCGTCGGATTCCGGTATAGTCAATGCAAAGGTAGGAGGAGGCGGCTCTCTGACGGCAAGCTTGTAGATAGTTGCGGTACTGAGCGGAGTTTTCACAGCGTCGCGAGCGATAACCTTGCGGACAATTTTCAAGCCTTCGCGGACAGCGGCCCTGTTATGGGCAGCCTGCGCAAGCCATGGATACGACATTCAAACAGAACCGAAGCAAGCGCTCAGAGGACGAGCGGGTCCGGGTTCTGGGTGAGAGCAAGTAGCAAGAAATTTCGGACAATTGTGTGACCTGGTGTGACCGTACGTTCGAGATTCCGGATTAGGAAGGTCACCGACGCGGCCAATTTTTGGCAAAATCTAGTTTTTCTTGTCAAACAAGTCTCGTTTGTGGTAAAGACCGTGGTCATTCAACAAACGTCACAATTACACGGTGTTTAGTTTACTCTGCCTCGTCAGTGTGTGGTATATAAGTTATATCCTCCCCGTTTGCCTAGATAGATGAAATGACAGCCAAGAACGAGACAACCCCAGCCAACAGCAGGGACGGAGCCGCGCTACCAGCAGAACCGTTGCTCCCACCACCACCACCACCGCCGCCGCTGCCGCCTCGTGCGGGGGAGCCGGTGTTCCCTGACGGCTCCGTTCCGTTGAAGATCCTCACAAGCTCGACCGGGTCGAGTTCAGGGGGCATGTTGGCCATGAGAGCCTGGCGGACAGAGACGACGTCCGCAGCAGCCTTCTTGGCATCGGTTTGAGGTAGCAGCTGGACGAAAGGGTCGCCTTTGGTGTTACCGCCCGTGCCGAAGTTGAATCTATGAATCGTGAGACAAGGCAAGTTTTGCAGGACGGGAATTAGAGTACATACACTGTTAAATTATTTCAGCACACGTTTCAGAGAGAAATGGAATGGAATGTACGCACCGCTATAGGCATTACGCATGAAGGTATCACCAAAGAGCGCGTCGCTCGCACCCTGCACGATGGTACCTACATCGGTGAAGGTGCCGATGCACATTGTGTAGTTGCGGCGGCCGTCAGGGGACGTTACAATTTGCATGTCAGTGACATCCAAAGGATGTATGGGGAAGTCTACGCCTCTACAGGAAGGTCAACGACCCAAAGCGGCGGAACCGGAAGAAGGAAGCCTCACCCGAAAGTCGCCACAACCTCCACTGACGCGTTACACGGCACGACCCAAACATCATACGTCGTGCTGAATTTCGTCAAAGGGATTTGGGAATCCGGAGACAGCACTGCGCCAGGAATCGAGGAATAGATGGCGCGAACTTGAGCGGCAGGCATCATGATGTTGGTAGTTCTGTTTGATTTAACTATTTAGCCTCGAATGACCACGTCTGACGATCGAGATTCATCGCACCCAGTGTCCAAATGAACAATGTTCTTCCCTGTGGGCGCCTGTCTCATCGTCGACGGCCATGTAACCTTCTTCCCGCCAACAGAAATAGCATCGAGGGTCACAGTCCATGCTCCTGAGTTCAAGGGGTTCTGAGGAATCTTGGGCGTGTTAGCAACAGCCTCGTAGTCGGAGTCGTATTCCGATATCGTCAGGGAGGCATCCGAAGTCCCTGCGGTGTCGCCGGTGCGGGATAACGAGATGCCGATGTAGTCGTCACCCGTCGGGTGCGCAGCGAAGATGTTGGCGAGCACAGACTGGCCCCAGGTAGTGCTCGACCCAAAAGCATCCTGGACGGCGTCGTTGATCCCAGATGACCCAGGAGTATTGAATCCCAAACCCCAGAGACCGAAGATTCCATCGTCAAAGTCCGGTTGTTCGGCCGATGCAGCCTGAAGAAAGAGATCAGTCGCGTTTCGGACGTTGGCTGTTATTCCACACCTCCCGGACGTTGAGGAACGCTATGGGACACGAAACATCGGTACAATGCGTTGGATGTTACAACAGCAGCACGCACCTTGTTGAGGTATGACAATCTCGGTACCAAGCTCAAATTTGCCAACACCAATGTCTCCCGTCACGAAATCCGACCTGCCGAGTCGATGCGCGTGAATTCAAGTATGATTACATGTAGGGAGCCCTTACCCGTCACCATAACGGAGGGTAGCGTTCAGCGAAGTGTCGTTGAATGATGGCAGCCCTTCAGGTGGCATCACCCAAAGGTCGGTACTGCCAGTATCGAGCGCGACATTGACGACTGAAAGGAATATTGAGATCCCAATGATAAATGCGCGCAAAAACGCGTGCCTCGTCCACTGATCGTGATGTTTGCTGTATACTGCGAGAATTCGTTAGACTCAAAGGTGCATGATATTCCAGATAGACCAAGGGACACATACCCGCTCGTTGCTTTTGTTGATGATATTGTTGTCCACATCAGCAGATGCTTTAGGGCGCTTCAAGCCGGAAGACCGCTGAGATGTGGGAGGGCGCGAAATCGAAAGCTTGAGGGCATAGGACTCGTAAGAAAAAAGAAGGAAATGAAGCAGCGAAACGGTAGAGCTTCGCATCGCGAAGAAAGCAAAGGAGGGAAGGGGGAACGGGTGCGAGTGTCGCCATCTTTAAAGAGGGTGGGCGGTGTGATGTACGGACGACAGGCCTCCGATCATGACACATCAAATGCCAAGCCGACACGGCGTCAAAAAAAACTGAATACGGTCCTGGAAGGCGGATTCGAATTCAGGAGGCTGAGCTGACTCGAAAAGGGCCTGTGCAAGGGCCTATAGAATAACAAGGAACACGGGTGGAAAATCTCGCAAAGAAAGAAAGAAAGAAAGCGTAGCAAGTAAGGTTTGCCAAGGGTCCAAGACAAGTTTGACAAAAATCAGAAAAGCAAGTGTGAGAATTAAACTTGTCCTTCCAAGTCATGCAGCAAGGCGCGGTACAGCTGTGGGCGCTGGTCTATACAGAGATCTCCCCTGTTGTGTTGTTATATGGGTTAGCCGAAGAGTCACAGACATGCTGTACATCGATCAGGGTCAAAACTATTAGGGATGGACGGACGGAGTCTCGGTGAACTAAAATTCAAGACGGACAAGGGGACAAAGATGCCTACCGCACCTTTGAATGGGGGAGCAAACCAGATTCGGTGTCCTGGTTCACTCCTCCAAGAAGCATTTCTCCCAATCCCCCTTCCCATTCTTGCGCGCATACTTTTGACTTTTCAAGAAAGCCTCGAACTTGCACATGCCCCTCCAGGGTCCTTTGTCCTTCGCCCCGCAGAACGCAAGAGGCTGAACCATCTCGTTGGCCTGTATCACGGTAGAGTCAGACCCTTGAAGTTCTGCCTTCAAGCAGCTCGACCTACCATGATTCGGATGTAGCTCTGTGATTTTATACGTCCTCGCGCTGAAGTGTCGCAAGAAAGCTTCTCGACAACCATCCGGGAGCTAAATGTCATGATATCACTTGTGCGCCAGCTTCTCTCCGGGTCCGGCTGCGTGGTATCCAGCTTGTGGGTGGGGAATAAGCCGAGAGTGTGATACACTGCGATGAGAATACTGTCGTGCGTAAAGTCCACGTAGATCGTGCGGTTCAGCGGAAACGTTGCTGGGTCAGAATTCAAGGTGATATTGGTCGAGGTGTGATCCTTGACCGGGGAGCGCGTGAGGCGAGCAAGCAGCTCGTTGGTGTAACCCACCCCTTGAACGCGTCCAAGGCGACCACCATACCTGGAACCTACGTCAGAGCTAATAGAGGAAAGAATGATGACCTGGAGACTGACCCCGTAGAGTAATACTTGTCGATATCGCTCGAGTACTGGAAATCCTTGAATTCCGACTCCGTGAACAGAGAGCAGAAGGGGCTGAATGGGAGCGGGTCGCCTTCCTCGTAGTCGTAGGTGACTGAAGCGACGGTGTGGAACGCGCAGAGCATCATCAGTCCATGGATGTCTTCATTGGCGAGATCTGCGCCTGGAGCCCAACTGTTGAGCCGAGCCGTAATCGGTGGAGCGTATATATCCAGCCATTGAGCCATCTCTCTGTGGCTAGAAGCGGCATTTGGGCAGTTATTGTCTTGTAGAGTGTCGTTGCCCTATGTGTCCCGGATGAGATAAATTTGGAGTAGGACGACTCGAAGACGCACTTCTTCGTTCAAGATCACTGCCAGCCGAGGGGTATACTTGTGGTGACTTCCAGCAGCAAATCCTATCACAAACTGAGCTCAGTCGGAAGCAAAGAGCTATTCCATGACAAATGATATACCGGCTGACCAATTTTTGGCCGTCTCTATTACCCTACTCATGCCCGAAGCACGGACAAATGGGAGATCCTCTTTCGAGACCAGCGACGAGTATCGGTCGAAGGCAGTTTCACCGGACGGAAGGATCTGCAGGCGAGCTTAGGGGGAAAACGGGCAAGTGATGGTGCGACTCTCACTGGATGGCACCCAAGGGAACAAGGAGATTGTCGTCCAATGAATATTCGAAGTCATTCAAAAAGTCCAGACGTGAGTCTGTGTAGGTTTCGACACTCTGCAACTTCGTAACACCCGATATTATGTCCACGCTCTGAGTTTCGGTGGGAAGGCGGGCTCCGTGACGATGAAGCTACATTTCATACAATCTCCGCTGAGCAAGATACGAACTGCGTCTGGTAGAGCATACTGACAATGTTAACCTATCTTGCACAGTCAGTATATCGACTCCCCAGCCAGTGTTTTCAGCTGAATCACCTGGGAGATTTTGCAGCCCGGCGGGGGCGGCACATACTCCTCGACGGCATGGAAAGGCGAGTATACACCCCAGGATTTTTCGAGTACGAATTGGTCGTGTGCCGGTGAAAAGCTGGGCGGAGATGCGATATTCAAAAGAGGGGGACAATGCTGCCCAGATTGCACCGAGCGCCTGGATCATTGCTATACCTTCCGTCGTGTTCAAAGGACTGGAACGATGAGGATAGGAACGGGGTAGGCTTGTAACGCTCTTCATTACTCGGATCGGAGGCATCATAAATCCGAGATCAGTTGGCGATCGCGAATGACAACAACGAGCGGGCTTGACGGCGAGAGTGTCTTGGGTGTGCAAAGAAGTAAAGCAATCATACGAAGAGAACAAGCAAGCAAAAGGAAAACTGCTATTGATGATGCAACGAGGTGGAAGAAGTCGAGAAAACGAAGTTTCTTTCACGTGTATTGAAGTGCGTCCAAACACGTCCAAGCACCCAACAACGGCCGGAAAAGGAAAGTAGTCATTCATCAAATCACCATGAGCAAGTCTGGGCAATTCCCCCGCGTTTGGATCTTGATTTCGGACTTTCCATTAATTTCGGTGGCGGGGTGACAATCCGCTCAGCAACCCACTCGCCAAGCCCATTCCCGCCCTGTCAATGGTGTCGAAAAAGGGCGGAAACGATCAAGTTTCACGGAATTGTCGGGGGGGACGCGTTTGCCATCCTGGCGGCGAATTCAGTATCAAGGTTCGACATTCAATATTCAGGGCATCTAACGTATGAATCGGTCTGAAGCGCAGCCTGGATCTCAGGCCCCTTCAGCTTTATAGAGCATCCGTCAAAAACAGATTAAATGGACTTCCATCCCCCGCCTTTGACATTTTTGTTTCGGAAGTTCAGCCATGGCAGGACCAGCTTTCTCTGAGACAGTTTATACCCACCGTTGAGCGTCACGCTGTGATCGTATGTGGTCTTGAATTCAGCGTCGACATTCATAGATACCATCCTCTGATACAGGCTCTTGTTGCCGTCTCCTTTCTCTCCCTGGTGGCCCTTTTATATTTATTAGTCACGGTGCGGAGTTTCCTTTAATTGTCTCAACCAACGCCACTCATCTCTTCCTGGCGAACGAATAGATCATCACGTACTCGAAGAAATATGCCAACACTCACTTTCTGCTCTGTTTCCTCTGTTTGTTGCTGGCAGATGTCATGCTCTCTTTCGGTAGTGTCATGAGCATTGTTTGGGTTCAATTTGGCGGAGTATACGACGGTGCTTTCTGTGCTGCGCAAGGTGAGTGTTGACGATATGCGCTTTTATCGAGTCTCCAGTTGAGCTGACAGCATGTGTAGGAGGGATCAAGCAGGGAGGCAGTATCGCAGCTGCATTTTGGTATGTCTATGTCTTCCTCACGTTGTGAACCGGTGCTTTACGCGAGCAGGAATTTCGTGATTTCGTGGCACGTATTCAATATGCTCTTTCGCCGGCAAGACTCCCCGAAAAGTCGTCCGCTGGGGTGTGGTATTGTTGGTGTGGAGCTTCGTGTTCACGATAGTCTTCATTGGACCTGTCGCCCTGGAAAATGATGCGCGCGGACATTTCTTCGGAATCTCGGGAGCCTGGTAAAAGATCTGCTATTTGTGAAATGGATCTGACGCCATTTAGGTGTTGGATAACCCAGCAATATCAAACTGAGAGGATTTTAATGGAGTATCTTTTCGTGTGTTCCGCATTGCAGCATGCCAGGCACATATAATTCGCTGACACAAGAATCTCAGGAATTGCTTTCAATTTTTGCGAGCTCCTTCCTGTACTCCGCAACCTTGCTCCGGGCACGAGGAAATATCTTGAGACTAGAGGGACGTTGGAAGCTACGTTTCTTGCCGGCAGAAGAGGCATGGAAGCTTGAGTTCGGGAGGGATTTCACAGACTCGGCTTCGCTGAGGTTGGTTCAGCATATGAATTTGGTGAGTAGGAGTGGCGACAAACGGGCTGTAATTCATGGAATGCTTCTTCCAGGTATCCGGTAAGAGCATCATGTCCACCGAAAGCATGTTGATGAATGTCCACATGCGTTGTAAAGGCCGTGTATGCGATTTGCGTACTGCCCATTGTCGTTGTGCGTCTGTGTTCGATCGTCGGACTGATCCACCTTTTGCCGTGACGGCTGTAGCCGCTTGCATATTCAACCTCTCAGGTGAGAGCAAGCAATCCAAGTACTTGTAGAGTCGCCGCGTTAACCATGTTTTGATGGCAAGGTCTTGTGGATGTGGTGCTGTTCTTTACAATGCACCGCGTCTTTCCAGAGCCCCAGTCGCTTCCCGCGTACGCGAGGAGAAAAACAATCGACCCCAGAGTCATCAAACAGGAATCACGCCCTTTACACTGAATCTTTTTGAGCCTGATGTTCCCGAAGAGGCTCAAGTCCATTGTGGTCTCGAAAAAACGCCGGAGCGGCAAGGGAGTATTAGTACGGTGTCCATCAACTCACTGACACCATTGCGCGCGTCGTAAACACCGAACTTCTCGTGTATAGCACAATGCTGCATTATGTCGTGGAAGTTGAGTTCAAAGAAACAATGGATGAGTGACACAATGCCAAATAAGCGCCGGATTAAGCGAGATCCTTCTCACCTTTCACCACCATGTCTCGCCGTCGCCCTCCGTCGCGTCCACACTCAACAATGTACACCCCTCGCCAACGCTCAACGGCTCACCAGCTGCCTCTAGGGCTCAGCATAGACCTCAGCAATCTCAATCTGCAGAACAACAACCCACTAATCTCGGCATGTCGCCGCAAGCAAGATATAACCACAATCTCAAGGTCCTCCGGCGAAGAGACCCTTCAATATCACGATATTCGACCAGTTCAGCCATGTATGTGTGTATCACCACAACGGACAGACCTGGGAGAAAAATGGTTTTGAGGGAAGCATGTTCTTGTATGAACGGTGAGCGGCACTTCTTTGTATCCGGGTGTTCCGCTGTGAGGGTGAGATTAGAGGGCGAAATGCGATTCTTCCGGCCTCTATGCCCCTTGTCTTTGAAGTCGTAGCGGGTGGCAAAGCCAGATTTCTTGAATCCACTCAACTAACATTTCTGTTGCAGTGACTCGTACCCTCCGTACGGCTTATACATCCTCAATCGAATGGGCATGGACGATTACATCCAGCGCCTGTATCCAGAAGACATTGCTGAATACACGGCACTTATTGCATGATTCGATCCTACTCCGACTTCACCAACCGTCGCATTTCTCTGTCCTCAGCTCCCACACTGAAGTACCGCACAAATTCTCCGACGCCTGGGCTATCCCCAACCTCGAGTCCCTCACTGAAGAGGACAAAGGCCGCTTCCACACAGTCGGTCTGTGGATGTTCCCCACCGATGCGAGGGAGCCGATGCTGGATGTTATGATGCGGTGAGTTTGCTATTTTTTTTGTTGAGTCAGAGCTCAATATTATCTGCAGGTTACACTCATATGTGAAACTCAATGTCCCATACCCGAGCAATTCAGGTATGGCCCCAATCGACCCCCTCCCCCGAACCCCCACCTGCGTACGAGCGCGCCGTCGCCGCCTCCTCAACAGCAAGGTATGTGTGTCCCTGCTCTAAACATGCTCGACTAACATCCATGCAGACGAAACACCTGACGATCTCATCGGCGACAACAGTCTCGCTCTGTCCTTCCCCACCGAGACCGCGACAGAGCTGGACCAACTCTTTGCGCGTATGCGGACCTTCTCCTCGCCTATCGCATCTCCCACCTCGCCTCCCGCCGCTTCTCCACCCTCCTCCAGACGCACGGGCTCCACCATCACCGTCGCGTCTTTGTTCGCGTCTATCAACGGGAATGCCTCTGCGACGCCTCCTCCAACTACCGCACCAGGAATTTCGCTGCTTGACACCATATTTGCTTCAGCGGCGGCAAACCCTACACCAGCGCCGCCCATCCATTCGCCCACGCCCGCCGTGGCGCCTCAAATCCTGAACCACGAGGTTATAACGACGCTGCTGGGCCTGCCACCGTCGCGTTCTGCGTCCGCGGCCTCCATGTCCTATAGCAGCGACGCGTTTTCGCTCACAAGCTCGCAAGAGGGCGATAACGAGTACGAGGAGTCGGGGAGCGGCGGCGGGGGGCTCGGGCCCGCAGGGTCGGACGGATATCCTGACCAAGCTCACGGTCGTGATTCGCAGGTGCCAGTCGGCGGACGACACCTTGGCGGACCCACCCCTCGTACGAGCACCCGCAGTCTCCCAGTAAACGGAACTGGAACCGGTGCAGCCAAAGTGACGAATGGCAAGGACGCGCGCATGGCGACGTGACGCCGCGTGGCCAAGGGCCGCCGCCTCCCGGTGTACATGCGAACGGCCACAGCAAGCGCGCGCCCGTGCCCGTTCCGCCGCCGATGGAGTCCGTTGGCTCCACATCGACGATACGCGGCGCGGCGCTCTCCCGTCCTTCGCAGCTGGTTCCGACCTGTGCCCGGCGTCGTAGATGACACGTCCTTCGATGCAGATGGGCCGGCGGAAGAAGGGGAGATCGTCGAGCTTGACTTTGCGGACACGAGCGCGTGAGTGATCCGGATGTGTTCCGCCAAGTCCAGCAGCGCGCAAGGCGCATGCACGACCACAATGGGGAGGATGCGAATAGGATCGTCGATGCAGACCGCGGGAGCCCGGCGAGTGGGGGGCGGGAACGCAGGGACCGGGGGAAGGGCCGGAAGAAGGGCAGGCGCGAGCGCGCGGCGGAGCGTGCGGTAGAGCGGTCGCTTGAGGCTACGCGCTGTTGCAGATCATGGACTCGAGCAGCTGTGCGCGAGCGGCTGGGGTTTGCCGGCGTCAAGTTCGTCTTCAAGGTCTGCGTCTGCTAGCCCGTCGCCGGAGCGGATGGAATTTCATAACCATCATCCTCAGCCTGTGCCTGTTGCGCCATCGTCGACATCCTTTGTACCCGCGCCGTCCATGTCCGTCGTGGCTCAGCCGAAGATGGTCAACGGCTACGCTAGTACTGCTTCGACCGCCGCCAGGGTGTCCCTCCGACCGCGAATATAAACGGGCTCGATCCTGTGGCAGCTAGAAACTCTGTCGTGTCGACGCTGGCTCACAGGCTTCCCGCTATGGAGAAAAATGCATTCATGAGGGAACTGCTAACTCTGATTCATGTAAGTCGCTATCGCTACCATGAAGTGACCCCTACAGCTGAATTTCCTTAGACCGACAAGACATTCGTGGATGCTCTCTGGCAAGATTACACCACTCGAACGGAATAAAATCAAACTGCTTCTTTTACAGTCTCCGGGAACAACACATGAACGACACGAAGTGCTTTTCGCACACAACGCTCATTTTTTCCTTTGTTGCTCTTTCGCACATCGCTATCGATATATCTACCAATTGCAATTGTGTATCAACCACATCGTTCTGTGTACCATTTTCATGTAGCACTTGCGATTTGAATTCAACACACTCATTATACAGTACCTCTTCTCTGTTGCTCAGGCAAGAAAAATCGACCGAATCCGAACGAAATGCACGTATTCTCTTACTTGAGACAATACGACAAACTTGCTTCAATGTGGCCCAAACCGACTCGGACAGTACTTCTGTTCATTTCTCTTCCCAGCGTTCTTCACAGTAACAGCCTTGCTGGCATTCGATTCCGAGTGGAGGCGCCTGCACGCCAAAACTCTTCTTTAGTTTGCGTCCTTTCATTATTGTGGGATAAATACACGACGAATTCTCTGGATCAAGCTGTTAGTCAAAGCAATGAACAACGCATGAAGATGCGGCGCACATATTACAGCTTTACTTCGAGTTTGCGCTTGTCATCATCATCTTCACCGCTCAGACCCAACCACTTCGCCCAATCCACGCCCTGCTTGTGCACCATCATCAGCGCCATCATGACGGGCAAGTACCACAGGCTATGGCGGAACATAACCCGCGCCTGCTTCTCCCCGCCAACCCGCCACAACTGCCACGCCGCATGGGTATAAACGGCATTGGGTATTAGCGAAGTCAAGGCAAATGTCCATGTGGTCAACCCGGATACGGGATGAGGACGGAGCAGATCGGGATGAGGAGGACGGCGTGGCGGAGAGCGACGAGGGCGTTTTTTCGGGGGGGATAGGACGGCGAGCATTCGGTAGCCGGCTTGCGCGTAGGATGAGCGGACCAGATGTGAGAGGCCGTTGAAGTGGGGAAACTGCCAGCTGAAGAGCAGCATGAAGAAGGCGAAGGGGCGAGTGCGTTGTCGATCAGAGCCAGGTCAACGGGAGTGGAAGATAGGAATGAAGGGGAGGAAGAGGTGGATGGGGTATGTTTGAGGAGGGGAAGAGCTGGGCCTCCGCACGCAGTCCATCCCATTAGGGGAGGAATCGCACCGACAACGGAGCCAACCCAGGTGTTATAGATGGACTTTCGTTTCATCCAGGTGTACACCCCGGCGTAGAGCGCGATATTCCCCGCACCGAGCAGGGCCGTGGTGGGGTTTAGCATCGTCCACAGCACGAGTGGACCGGCTATTCCGGTAGCCACTGCGAACCCTGCTGCATGGGCAGGTGTGATTGCTCGCCTGACCAGCGGCCGCATCCGTGTGCGCGCCATTTGCGCATCGAAGGGGATTTCTTGCAGCTGATTGAGGGTGTTCGCTGAAGCCGAACACAGGGCGGTGCCGACTGCGGTAGATAGCAGGGTGGGGTACTGTGGCGGGTAGGGGCGACAGAGCGACGCCGGTCATTGCGGTTAGGACCATGAGAAGGCTAAGGCGCGATTTGAGAGTTGGCATATAATTTGAGGAGTTGGGGTGGAGAGAGGGCTTCAACGCGTCGGAAGGGTGAGACGACGACATTGGACCTGCGGATGAAGGATTTATGGAAGAAGCCAGGTCTTGAGGCGCTAGGGAGCCACACTCGCTGCATCGAACTTCAAAGCTTCACCCAAGGATCCCGACTCGCCCAAGCTCTACAGATATCGAGGACACCTGTAAGCAGAGGCGGAGGTTTAAAATGCCTTTTGGAGCCCCCAAAGCTAGACAGCAAGCCTTGTACGCTTGTCTTCCAGCAGCCCAGTCCGGTCGTACTACCGTAGAGATTCGGAAGTAGGAGGTTGTGCGATCACGTGAAGAATTTCCCCCGCTTCCTTCCTGAATTCCTCTCCCGGTAACGATGCTATGGATTTATTCGACGTGTCCCTAGTACAATCGTACGGAAGATATGATACCGTAAAGATTACCTGGTATATATATGGGTAGTGCGGAGCATCCAGAATTCGAAATACAGAGTCCGGTGTCAAACCCTCGTCAAATGACTCAAATCGCATAACCAAGTCCCCCTTCTCCTCCCTGCATACCGCCCAGATTCTCACCGTGTACCGTTGCCTAAACCACCCAATTCAAAGTCAGCATAGTCGACAAACCCAAAAACATCGCCCTCATACGCACGTTGTCTTCCCCTTCACAAAATACCCCTCCGAGTCCCTCGCAATCGACTGTATTTTATACCGCCCATACGCGTCTGTCTGATGGATTCCATCTGAGCCGTCCGCCAGCGTCATAGAGGATTGAGAGTAGTAGGATGCGACCGGTCGGCGCCTGCCCGCTCGAAGTCGTAGTCGTATATCTGAATATTGGGGTCGTCGCTGGCGTTGGTGGGCATGGAAGCACTGGTGCGCTACTAGTAACAGCAAAGTCGGTGTGCGCTGGCGCGTGATATAGCTGCTGCGGCTGCGTAGGCGCAGGAGGTGGAGTAAGATCGTAGTAAGATTTTCGGAAGCTGCTGCTTTCTTCTTGGCTTTGTTTCGTCGGCGACGCAGACACAGGATGTATGCCAGGGCGATAAGTAGGAGGGTCCCGGATGCAGTGATCCCGACGACCAAGCCGATGATTTGCGTTTGGGTGAGTCCATGATGATCCGAGTCATGGCCGCCAGGACTATATAGATGTTCAGAGAAGAGAGTTCGAACAGTAGAACGGGTAGTGATTCACCCTGGTGCGTATTGTTCTTATTACTGTACCATGGCAGTTCAGTGTAAACGCAGTTCACACAAAACAGGGGGCTTACCCGAACGGGCCAAAGGGGAAACCTGGGTGGGTCCCGTTTGGTGAGGTGGTGATGCCGCGGGAACAGCTGCTGACGCCGATGGCGACGCCGGTGGATCGTTCTGCGGATCATTGAGGTCGCCATCGACCTTAGCATAATTTACAGTGAACGGAAAGGACGAAGAGGTAGCATTGCCGTGAGTGTCAATGTGAGATGGTGAGACCCGGAAGGAAGGTTATTGCCAAAGTATATGAGCTGGTTCGCAGGTGAGACTCCTACGGATTTAAAATCGAATACTTGTCCCAATTGTACCACCGCGCCGCTATCCAGCTGAGCGGTATAATTGGTACCCTGTCCAGTCACACCATAGAGGGCTACATGATCGCCCTACGAAAGGGTGTTAGTTTTTGGTGGTCTCTGATCTGTCATCGAACATCACCTGGAAAGTGAAGGTTACTGTGGCGTTCACTGTGCTTGTGGACCTGATTATGTGTTCATTCAACTCGGCTCGGATGTCAGGGCACACATATAATAACTCACTGGTTGCCTTTGTCATCCATCCTCCAGTCGTCATCGAAGTGGAACGCGGTATCATTGCTATAAAAAGTTGCCTCTGGTTTTGAAGAGCTGACGGTCGACGTCAAGTCGATCTGGCTCCACGGATGAGAACAAGAAAAGATTGTTCACAGATACGCACATGGTGAAATTCGAAAGCACCAAATCCATTCAACTGAAAACCATTGACAGAGAGTGGTCCCTCGAATTTTACTTCGTTCGTATTGTCGGGATCATGTGTGATGCCGTTTAGTTGGCCGCTAAAGGGGATGGCTCAAGTCATGACTGAAGAGTCAAACAGATGTGCCCACGAAAAGCAAGGAACCTTCTGTGGAGGATCAGGACTCGGAGCACATTTCCCAACTGCAAGAATCGAGGACCCTGTTCCGTTGACCAGCAAAGTCGCTGAACAGGGCATGCCATTGCATGAAACATGAGTATGATTGTGTGGGCTGACTTCGTTAGTTCCCATTGAGCTTTGTGCGAGAATCGACATACGACAACTCTGGCTGTGGATCCCAGGTTCCATCAAACTGGATTAAAGGGCTAGTAGCGTCGATGCGTATAGGATAAGGTTGCATAGTGGGGTAAGTAAGACGAACCTCGAGACGGGGCTCACAACTTATATCATCATTGCGGGAAGGCAGAGTCGATATATTTTGACCGCATTCTGGATGGTTGCACTGCTGGCTTGTTATACGATATCTTTTATCAAGCTGGAGAGATTTACGGGTGATTAACAGGTGTAAAGCACACTGCCCACCGCCTTTATCCCGCTATGTGCGAAATATGGGGTCCCCAAGTACCATGACTTAACCTGCGTCCTTGCGGTAGCACAACAAGCACTGGCAGATGCTTGATGAAATCCGATGCTCTGTCTGACTTGCTCCTGCTTCCTGACAGTGAGATATCATGTATAAATGCTTGAGATAACTTCGTCTTGAGAGTTGTAGGCCGCCAAGGTCACCAGTTGGGTACAACTTGAATCCTTTCAGATTTCTGCCAGCGATTGCAAATTTTCAAGTGATTCGACTACGGCAGCGACTGTGACGCAGAGTTGAAAAAATGAAAACAAGCCCAGCACCCAAAGAGCAGATTGTAGCTTGTTCCGAACTGCGAGGGCCGGTGGCAAGTCAAAGTCAAAGCGTGAAAACGAGTAAGGCCGTAAAAGGAAGTTCCGATCAGAGTTTCTTTGCTTTCGACCACGATGACCTCCGAATCCCTCAACCTCAATAGTCTCGTATCCTCCCTCCCCGCCAACTCCCTCGATGCTGCCTCGGAGAAGGAGCTTCTGGACAACTTCAAAGGTCAGTATCTCTGCCTTTGATGCGGTGGCATGGGTTGACTGATATCCCTTCCACAGCGGCTGCACTGAGTATAACGACTTTGTACCGCTCTTCCAGAAATGCATCGAAGCGCGCATACAACTCAGGATACGCTGCCGCCTGTCGAGATCTCATGGAAATGCTGCAGCTCGGCGTGTCCGACACTCACACGCTCGTGCCCGACAGCCATCAAGAGGCAGGGATGACAATCGGGAGAGTCATGGATTGGGTCGAGGCTAGACTGGACGCTGTACGCTCCAGGGAAGAAGAGGAGGACGAGGAGGACGAACGCGAGAGGGGTGGACATCATTCTTCGGCCCCCAACGCCAATGGGCCGCAGCGTTCTAGCGCCCCTCCACACAAAGTAAGTTCCGCTCGGCTATCGTCTGGACTAGCGATCAGGGATTCCTAATTGCACCCCATCCAGCCGTCGCCTTCACCACCCCCGCCCGCACGTGTCGCAGCAGGGCCCTCTTCCCCTCCCAGATCTTCGTTACCCGTCAAATCGGCCCGGACAATCTCACAGCTAAAGCCCGCAAGTTCCACCGTTCTCGCACCTCCACTCCCTTCCACCGACTTTCATGTACACATACCTACAAGCCTCTCCTTCCCATTCGCAGAGAACTTGCCACCGCCAGTCACCGGTTCGAAGCGCCGCCACGCCGTAATGATGTTGCCGCCCTCGAACTCTTCCCCGCAGTCGATCCCCTCGACGTCCAATTCCCGCTGCCAACGCAAAGACGGCGCACACGCAGTACGCGCGGCGTCGCCTTTTCCTCATAATCGTGGCGAAGTATCTGATGGCATGATGGACGTCGAAGAGGAGGGTCGGGAGAGGAAACGCGTTGCAAGACGATAGGTCTATCGGACACAATCGTTTTCGCGTTTGCCTGCTCACCGCTTATTCAAGATGATGTTGGGGGGCGGGGTTTGTCGCGACCGGTGACACAGGGTGTTTTTGGTGCGCATCTGTTGAGCAGCAAGCATGTATTTTGTTCGAACGCGGTCGTTAGATTCGGGTTTGGTCGACCAAGAGTTTTGGCGGTTATCTAGGCCTAGGCATTCATCGATATTCATCTTGTATCACGATCATTAAGGTCCATGCATTCACAGTGCACACATGAAATGATTAAGCATTGCCTACCCACCCACAATGCCGGAAAAGGAAAGCAGTCATTCATGACCCGTATAGAGATCGACGCCAAATTTCGAATATGCCTACAAGGCTACACAGACGTGATCGTAGTGCTACTGTAGAAATAACCATCCATGTAAGCATTCAAAAAGCACTCGTGCTTGAAAAACTCTGGAGCTGGCAGCGTGTCTTTTGCATTTTACCATAGTGACTTGCTCGCCACCCTCCCTCGCACCTCTTATGTTTCAGCATCATGTCAGAATCAAGCAAGCTGTCGGTTGTTTGGAAGTTCTGGCCATATCTATCGCCTACGCTTCCTGCGGGTTTCAAGCGCGGTCGCCATTTTATGCCGTCTGGGCCGCGAAGGTGCACATTGCGCTGCAACATAATTTCGGCCCATTTAACCCAGCAGTCTGTGGCAATGCGCTGTCTGAGTGCTAATCAACGAGGGTGCAGTAACCTATAAGAGGATTGGGACGTACTCCTGTATAGGCCACTTGCAAAGAGGGTGTTCAATTTCCCGTAGGGCGGAAACGATGTCGTGGTTCGTATTGTATTGACTAGATCGTTGAATTGCTTTGGGCTTGGTGCCAAATCAAGCAGAAAGTTTTCCTTCGCCTATGAGTAATCTCCCCAAATTGAGTATGCCATTACTCACGAGGTTGTATCTGTCATTGAAAAGATAATGCGCTGCAGGTGCATATGCATATATGTCTCTGAGATGCTAAACCAACTCGCAGGTTCGCAAACAGGACGCTGAACTAGAATCAGATGGTATTGACAAAGAAAGGAGTGTTTTGACGTACCGGTTCGGAGCAACCCAACGTCCAGAATCTACTGTGCCTTTCTAAAACGCCATCGGACCTTCACAATAGTATTAAAGTAGCTCATGTACGTACTGGTTCGTTGCAGAGGATACACAGGGATTTTAACGAGGGACAATTGTGCCAGATAGTGGATGCACGATCCATTTGAACTCTGATAGAGTGAGTTGCTGTAGCTTGCGCCCGTGTCTTTTGAGAAACATGGAGCCGTCGAGTGCACGACGTGAATTAAAAACGAGGGTCCGTATGGAAGGTAGTCTGTTGAAGAGTCGGTCAGAAGCCTAACACAGGGAAATGTAGAACGCACTCCATATATGCAAGCGTGTCCAACAACGACACGTTAGATCCGTCAATCGTCAGTTAGCGAGTGAGGGAAAACAGTCTTTTGGAATTGTTGTGAGATCTGTCAGTAACCCCCTCTGAAACGCAAGCGCAGTGTTCGAATTGCGAAAATAGTGCGAAGAAACCGGCGTTAGCCGGTCCATTTTTTGCAAAAACATCCAACCCCCGGCAGAAACGTAGAGTGGTTCCTGCTGATTCTCCAAGACGTCGGAAGGAATCCCAAGATATGGGCTGGCACGTATCGACATCTAATTCAGTTAGTGAGGGCGCGTATAGAACAATTTTGTCAAACTCGATGGGCATTGTGTTTGCCAGGATAGTGAAAGAGAATGGTTCGGATGTAGCAGCCCAGTGCCGGTATTGCTCCAGCCGCGACGCAAAGAGACGTGCGCTTGATTCACAGCTCAGCTGGACATTTCGGTATAGATTTGGGGATCCCAAGTCGCTGTGAGACAGTGTGATATCAACATTTACCCGATCTGACATGCGCCAACACAGACCTTGAACATTCTGCTGACTGTCAGGAGAGCCACACGAAAGTGATCCTGGACAACGTCTGAAGCGTCGCGCTCAAGAGCAAAGAAAAGGATGCGACTCCAGATAGCATCCTCTAGAATGGGATCAGCCTGCAGTTGGGCTGGGTACGCAAAAGAAGTTGCATGTTGTGGTCTGATCACTGCTCTGGAAAGCTCATCAATATGTATGATTCGGAGAGATTTCTGTAGGTTTACTTTTCGTCCGCCAAGTTCAACATGTCTATAAACCGTGGTTTTTCCTTGATACAAATCGTATAAAACCCGTTTAAAATCTTGATCATAACCTTGCTTCGCAGAGGAGACACCTTGAACGAAGCGAATACTCTTTAGGGCAGGGTTCTTGGCCATCTTCTCGATGGTACTCTGTAAGTGACGTGCGTCATACTTGTTCCAGAGAACCAATGAGTGTAGGCATGACGCCTGATTCAAAAGTTGTGACATGGTTTCATCAAAGACAAACAGCAGCGACGACTCGAACTGGACCTGTTGACAGCAGAAAATGAGCCTCGTGCAGATCACGAAACAAACCAGACCCTGACCAATTGCCTCCATGTACCCACGCATTTTTGAATCACCCCATAAAGATCCCGAGCAACGCGGGGCGTCATTTCAAGTTCAGTTGTTTCAACAATGACGCGAACGGGGTTGATCAAAGGAAGACCGGTACACAATCCACGCGGGTTGTCTGACGACGCAAGATTCAGAGTGATGAAAATATCCGTGATATTTCTCGACAACGCGAGTATTGTGTGCATGAGATCCTCGAATCCACCTTCAACTCGTAATTTTTTGATAAATCGACCGAGGTCCGGATGGTAGTTAAGGTGGCAGCTAATGCCTGAGCCTGCGCTTTGGATCGTAGCACAACAGTGTGTACAGCAGTGGTGTGCCGACATAAAGCCAAGATTTAGAGACAAGCAGATAGGCTGAGCTAGATTGAGAGCGGGTGAGGAATGGAGATGTTGCTGACGCATTCCGCGATAGAGTAGCAAATTTAGCGTCGGGCACATGAAGGACAAAGACAATATCTCGAATAAGATATCGTTTGGCAGGGTGTCGGCGGTGGACATGGATGTGAAAGGAGAATGTCTGTGAACGTTGTTGACAGTTGCTTGGTCAACTCAATTCAACCCCGGCCCGAACCATCCGCTAAAGCCTTTGAATTAATTTCACATACTTACAAGTTCATGTCTGTGGTATCGGTCAAAGCTGTATGTATGAACCGTCATTCATATTAAAAAATGTCCGCGGAAGTAGAATGCAAAACCACCAATCCGCCATTGGGAGACAGGCCCACAAAGCGTGCGCGACGTAAGTATACCATCCTCCACCTTGATGTGTCTCGGTTCGCGGTCTTTCCGCACCGTGACAGCGATCCACTCTTCAGTCCAATCTTCGCTCAACCATTCCGGAGACAGACTGTAGCCGCTGCGGCAATGGTCGGTTTCAATCACCTGTTCCGCCGGGTCTACATGGTCAATCGAGGTTACCGAAGAGAGTAAGATGCAGCGTCGAGCTCTGATATCCCAGCACTCCACATCAGCAAAACCTGAGCCTCCTACATAGTGCTGTGTAGCGCTCCGTAGTCCCATAGACCCTGTAGAACCTGTAGAGAAGGGTACCGTTTTTGTAGAGCTCGTAGAACAGCTAATTCTACGTAGTTCTCTGTAGAAAACCTGTAGAACCCTGTAGATTCTGCGCGCCACACTAAAAAAAATTAAATCAAAACCCATTCTCTACATCAAAGACGGGACACAAGGCAGAAGCGGGAGAAGGGAATATATTACTACCATCCATACGGTACATTATGTATTCAAATCATAGCAAGACAAGTATAAGCACTCAGCTCTGTATTCTGGGCGAGAAAACAATCAATCGACAGGCTGAAATCAAAAGTACCAGGAACTTACTCACTTGAAACAAGGATTATACCGAGGATTCATTCGACGGATACTAAGAGAATCACATTGCAACTGTGAGACAAAGCAAGAGCATTCGATAAACAGGCTACAAACCGAAGCAAAACTACTCACCAATCGCAACCGGGACTATCCGACTGGACCCGGGTCCGGCTCGTGCAGAAGAGCTGCGCTTTGAGCCCGCAAGTGCTGACATGGGCGGGGTAGCAACGGGATGGTGCCGCTGACAAGAAAGGTAAGGACGGACAGAGTTCAAAGAGAAGTTAAGACGCACTCGGAAGCCAATAGGAACATACTACAAACGAAACAGATGATAGGTGGATGTAGATATAAGAATATTTTTGCAAACGCACCGAAAAAAGGGCTAGAGCGACGATGCCGAGGGCTACCGTGGGTGTCTACACCTAATGAGTAAAGATCGATGCAGCGGCAGCGAGCAGCATATCCTCAAGAGACGACAGAGAGATCTATAGTGGGTGTAAGAGATGTGTAGGGCCTAAGGAAGACCAGGACTGGAAGATGGTTTTGAAAGTCAATAATGAGCGAGAAGAAGAATGCTCATAGCCGCACGTACCAAGAGTAATGTTACCAGTGACCATGACCAACGCCGAAGATGGGGATATGAGAAGGGTAGAGGAGGGTAGAGGCCCGGGGGTGGCGTCCGTTGATTCTGAACGGGATTGGCGAAGAGGGGGAGTGGGATGGTGGAGGTAGAGGAAGAGCAGTGAGGACAAATATTTGTTCCGAACCAAAGTCACAAAGTCATGTGGTTGTGACTCGTCACTGATTTGCGGACTTGGTCTTTTCAGCTCGGCTCTCACACTGCTGGCAGCTGCCTCTCACAATCGCGGCGGCCTACTGACCTTTCCTCTTGACCTGGTGTTCTGCTGCCCGCAAATATGCCCACTCCTCTGCTGATCTATATACTGCCTCTCCGCTTCTGATGTTTCTTGCGCCAACTTGCCGCACCACAGCCTACCACTCCCCTGTCGCCCCCGAATAAATCGATTGTCTCCGGGTTTTATGGCTTGGAGGTTCGTCTTCCACCAAGCCACTACCGCTTACTCTACACGCTAGTTCACTCTGCCCGCTCCTCCCGCGGGGTCCACTGCCACTTCACGTCTCTCCCTTGCACCCTACTACGCTGCCATTCTCTCGCCCACGACCAGGTCTTCTCTTTCGACCTCAATCCCAACCCTACGCCCTCATCTTCGCCTGCAAGTCAACGTCGCTTAGTACCCGCGCTATCGTATCCTCTTCCGCTTGCCCTTGCCACTCCGCTCTGCTCGCCATTGCCGCCGCTCTCTCTTCCCCAAACCCACAACTGTCAACTGCCACCGCGCGCGCCGACTTTGTCTTCACACCTATGCATTCATCTTACCAACTGTACTATTGCGGCTATACGCACGGGATACGAATCGCCCGCCGCAGCATCTTCCTCTCGCGAAGCCACCGAGACCCCAATGCTGCTTCACCCACCTCCACCCCTTTTCGCCACCTCTTTGCAACATACATTAGACACGATGTTTATCGAGCCCCGGACGCGGACTCGCCGCCGCCACCGAAGACCGTGTCTGCCTTTAAAAGGTAAGTCTCCCGACGTGAAACGAAGTGACCTGGAACTCACTTGGTCAACGCAGGTACTGTGCCATCGATGTCAGCGATGCCGACTTGGTTCTCGACTCGTTTCGACGCGATGGTTGCGCGATGGCAGGACTAGTGTTACCGTGTCGGTAAGCAGCCCGAAACAAATCAATCCGGACTCGGGCTTACCATCTACCTGAAATTTGATACAGCGCCGACTTCGTCCTCCTCGAGTCGCTCCGATTTGATTGTCAATTGCGGGAATCAGCTCTGCGCAGGATAATTTCAGCTAGTAAGCCTTTTCTTTTTGCTTCGAGGAGCAACTGACAACTCAGCTGCAAAATCCGCATCAGCGGCGCTGAATCCATCTGCACGCAACCGCGGAATTGCGACGAAGTTGGGCATGTATCATGTAAATCACACACCTTTGTTTTATAGTTTTTCAGAATAAATGAATGCTTCATACTACTGATTGTAAATATAAGCTGTATTGTTCCCGAATTGCTCGCCGACCTTCGATTCCAAGCAGGACGCCGTGACGCGGCGGCGGCACCTCGCCGTCAAATAGATGCACGGCAGGCCTTCACAATCTATGGAGAACTACGTGGCCGGGCGGGTTTCTACAAAGAACTACAGAGAAGCCGAGGATCTATGAACGGCTACGTAAGTTGGCCGGGATCTACAGCCTCTATGGCAAAAATCAGGATTGCTGATGCAGCAAGTGTGTATCCGAGCGGCCAGTGTGCTTGTGAAGAGCTAGGTAATTTCCTCCAGGCAATAAAACGGCTGACAACGCGCGATCATCTTCTAACGGGACTGTATAGCGCCGCAGAGGAACCGTGGACATCTTCCGAGTCGGGGGACCAGGTCCGTGGACCACACACAGCGCGTTTGACCTCCATCTTGAGATCCTCACTCGCCATGACCGAAATATCTTCTAGTGGTATGTCAATTAATTTTCGGGCAAGCAGATCACTCGTCAGCAGAACCCAGAGTTGTTTTACAGATGTAACTGCACGTAAGCGGCTGTTAACCTAAGAGCCTCGGTGTAAAGGCCGTCTACGATGCTCGAGTTATGTAGAAATCTTGCCTGGGACAGAGTCAGCACGCTGTAGATATCGGTGAGGACCAAGATCTCAAAAGTATATCTTCGGGAAGTCTGTTGAGGCCTTGAAAATTGATCATCGTTGAAGCGCTGAAGTGCCGAGTCCGCCTGTTGTCGTGGTACATAAGAGAGTCCTAAGTTGATGATTCAAAAGGCCCTCCGGGCATCCCTGGTACCGGGGACCAGGCAAAGACTGCGTGGCCAGGAGCCATTCTGTTGACAGACTCAGAATTTATGTACTCAACGTCTCAAAGTTCGCCCGGCCAACGCGCTGCGCGCGTTGGCCGGCTCAATTGAGACGGGAACACCATACACCGGCATCTTCAAAAGTTAAGTCACTGAGTCCTGTTTCATGATGCATTACTTGGTTGGCAGTTGCGGATGAGGCGAATCCTTTCCAGGCATGAGTTCAGAGTAGCACCATTATTCCGCACTGCTACTTGAATTTGAGCAAGAATTGATATCATTCTACTGTTATGTACTCTGGGCCACTGGCAGTTCTCAGCCTAGGTTCATTTCATACAGCTGAAATCTGGAGCAGTGTTGCGCTCAGATAATTTGTAGACATCTTGATGACAATCGAAAAAACATCGACGAGCCAAACTGTCCGCACCGTGTTCTCGAATCGAACGTCCGCCCATACCCTCCTACAATTCAACATCGAGATCCGCATCTCGTGAAGGCGAGACCATGTGGCCCTATGCAACCGCTTATTCCCATCCCTTTCTCCATCTATATTCTCTCACTCATTCAAACACACCCTATCCGCGCCGTATCCCCCAGATCTTCAGTTCTCAATGGGCACATCCCGCGTCCCCAAATCTCACCTTCCCCCGCCAAAGACAAGTGAAAGCATCCACGTCTCTGCCTCCGCCCCCCTTCAGCACGTCCTCTCTGCCACGTCCCACACTAATTACACACGTCAAACATGTGCCATTCCTTCCCCTTCCCTCCGCCCTGCACACACCCACTTCCCGCCGTGGACCAAAGCAATTGAAAGAGACTAATGGGTCGACGAGATGAGTATAAAAGGTACGCGAGGGCTTGAAGGAGATGGTAACACTGTTGGTAGATAGGCCGTAGTGTCGAACTCGAAGACGTCGATGTCGGTGAACAAGGGCAGATCAGTCGCTAGTTGGGCAAGCGGACACTGACCAAGGGGAAAGGGATGTTGAGCCTTGCAGCCCTGAAGGTATATAGCATCAGAATCACCAAAATTATGGACTTTGGGAGCCTACCAGCAAGTGCCGAATTGAAGGTCGGACCATGATGCTCACTGCAGTCAGTCCCACCCCCGTTGCAGAGCACGACTCCGCAAGAGTACGCAACTCGTGGGTTCGCACTGGCAGCAATACAGGTCAGCATCATTGCGGTAATGGAAGAGAGGAGAAACGGGGACACGCACACTCGCTATCTCTTCCTTCCGAGACCCATCGTGTAGTCGTCGAGCACTCGGGTACGAAGGTGACTTTCAGGTTTGTTGGAGAACGTATGAGTACTTAGTAGAGGATAACCAGGCACCAGAGCGTTGCAGCCGGCGGACAGGACAAGTGCTTGGAGTCGTCACAGACGTTGTCGACAAACTTTTGAAGACGAGCATGCCGCCGATCGATCAGAAGCTTGTAATTCATCCGTGGACATGTCAATGCGTGAGCAACGCATCGCTTCAAAGGTGTGTTCGAGTTCTCTTTGCATCGGACAAAACAGAAAGCCAGGAAGAGTTACTGCAGCTAGGGGTGGTTCGGAGCAACCGGCGCAACGGCAGCACAATTATGTAAGTGACTTTTGGTCACTGATCCCTGATCTGGTAGTGATTTTGAAGTACGCGTTCGACGTTTGGAGACCTGGATCCCTAACGGTACCAGGAATTAGCAAACTCAACCAACAACACAACGCTTTGCGTCCCAAAATGGCAATTTTCGGGTCCTCACAGTTAAATCTCCCAAAACAAGTGGTAAGTAAACAACAACTGCGATTCCATGCTTATACTAAAGACGATACAGTAGTGAGGTAATCTAAGCGCTACAATGTGAGATGAGATGCAAGACGAAGAAATCGAAAAGTCATGAATGGGGTCATAAGTGATATGTAACATTCAGTAGTCGGAGAAAGGGAACGGGTTCGCGGCAGCGGTGGCAGTCGACGCGCTGGCGGGAGCGAGAGAAGGGTGAGAACGGGCTGGGAGTCGGCCGCGGTTGTTGTTGGGCACGGGCGCGGAAGGCGCGGGCGCGAAAGTGAGCTGGATGATCGAGCGGCTCGCACTCCCGGTGGCACTGGGCCGGATGGTCGTGACGGGGTGGCGCCCTCCGCAGCCAGCTGGAGAGGATGGCGGAGGCGGAGGCGCCGCTTATGATGGTCGTCTCGGGGTCGAGGGTGATCGTGCCCGTGATCGACAGCGGGGGCGCGGAGGCAGATGCAGATGCAGATGCAGTAGGAGCGGTGACGAAGACGGTGGTGGTGCGGGTGGGGGCGCCGGAGGCGGGAACAGTGACAGTGACGGTGGCGTCGCCGTTGTCTTTGGCTTTGCCTGAAGCAGAAGGTGAGGGGGCAGAGGATGTTGTGCCTTCGTCTGCGTCGCAGCTGCCATCGTCGCTATCATCATCGTCGTCGTCACCATTGTCCTCAGCCTCGCATGTGTCGTCGTCGTCGTCCCCATTGTCGTCCTTGTCGTTAGCCTGTTGTCGGCATCGCAAGAGTCCTCGTCGTCGCCAGAGTCCTCTTCATCGTCACCGGTGTCGGAGTCGCAAGTGTCGTCGTCACCTTCGTTCTTCGGAGCAGACGAAGTGGTTTCTTCTTCGTCGTTGGCCACCGCGATGTCGTTCGACGCACCAGTGGCCTGGATCGTCGCCAGAGCGTTCTTCTCGCTAGTGCAAGCGACGTTCTAAAAAACAATCAGACACATGCTTAAAGTGAGACGCGGACAACATACGACGCCTGTCTGATTCAAGAAGGGACAGCGAAGCACGACAAGGTGTTCGGGCAACCTTGGGTCTGCCACTTGTCGTCAACACAAGTAGCCAAGTCACCCTTGATGCAAGCAACATCACCCGCTATCCCACAGTCAGCCCGAGGACCCGAAAAGGTGAACACAAGACTTACTCTTGCAGGCCGCACTGGCGGTTAGGTTTTGAAATTGGAAATTGAGGTTTTGGGCGGTTTGCCCGTTTTTCAGCAGAGTGGCAAGGTGGTGGAGCGGCTCTAGGCACAGGGGCGGCGGAGGACAGCAGCAGTGGAGACAAAAAAGATGTAAAGGGACGTGAGGCCGAACATGGCGGTTGAGTCGTATAGAAAGTCAAGTTATAGGAAGTGTGAGGGCGTAAAGAGCTCCGGGCTCGAGCGTAGCGAGGCAAAGGTCTTAGACAAGGGTCGTGAAGGAGAGCAAGTTAAGCGATTGACATGGAACGTTGCCAGCTTTATAGGGCGCCGCCGAGTACAATGGCCAGCAGAGGTTCATTGTTGCCGAGGAAAGGAAAGTGAAGAAAGGAAGGGGAGAAGCAGTAGTAGAAAAGAAAGGATAG
>JAWWNJ010000357.1:0-43669 GCA_037176885.1 Favolaschia claudopus
TAGGAACATGACCACACGACGTACGTATGTATCCTGCGCACCGAGTCGGCAAACCTGCATTCCTCTTCAGCCGAGCGACGACGCCGACGTGCCCGCCTCGAATGTCAAGTACAAGTCAACGCCGCGTTCTCTTACTCTGAGCGTCGGAGGACATACGGACGTAGGGATTCTAGCCTAATCCCCCTTGCGTATCCTTTCCATTATCCTCCTCCTCCCCGTCCCCCTCCCGCCACAACGCGCCCAAGTCGACAGTCAACAAACGTATCTTTCAATCCAATCACACCATGGAGGCGGCAAAGCTCCTCGAGTGGTGCAATCGTGGCCTTGTCCGGGGGGAGACAAAGGAAGCGAAGAAGAGGAGACGAAGGGACACCACCCCTTTCCCTACTTATTCCGCGTCGACACTGAGGTCTCCAGACTCGACGCTGCTTTCCTCCTCTCCTTCACTCTAAATCTACTCCCACTTGCATGCCTAGACCTGAATGCCTCCAAGTCCACACGCACAACAGCCCCACGGGAGATGAGGATGCAGCGCGGGGAGCAACAGACGTAGGGCGAGTTATCGTCGCAGGTGAGTGCTATCATGAGTATCCCGAGGGGCCATACCCGTCGTCGTCGAGTTCCCGACGCATGCGAACGACTAGTCGGTGTGCTCCGTGAATGGCCGGGGAAGGTACATACGAGTATTGGTTACGTGCCCCGACGCTTGAACTGGAATCAGAGTCTAGCCAGGTCGGGTGGTGGGGTGGGTGGTGTAGATCCACAAAATAGGCGGGTATCGCTCGAATCCTCCCGACCGAGAAGTAGAGCACGAGCGGGAGCCCCCGTCTCGCCGGTCGTATTTGAATATTGAATCCTAATCTGAATGGGTTGTCGTCAGTGGGCGGAAGGAGAGGAGACGTATCGGAAGGATAGGAACGTACCCTTGCAGTAGTAGCTCGCTCACTATAGCTTCGCTGGAGAGCCACTCGCGTCCTGTCCTCCTGCACAATCACCCGCCTCCGCCGTTCATTTGTATGTGCCCGATATGAGGCAGGCGTAGCGCGTCTACCCCGGCCACCACGACCGAAGGTAAACGGCGCGCCTAGTGCTGGTACGCATGGAAGGGATGGCCCGCGTCGTCTTTCACCAAGATGGTGCGGGGAGGGCGGGGCGGGAGAATCGGGAAGAAGAGAAGAGAAGAGGCGGCGAAGGGGAGATTCACAGCGGTTGGCTGAGAAGGACGGGACGAGGTGACGAGCGGGATGCTCCTGCAGCCTTCCCTTGGACGAAATGCGCTGTCGGCCTGTCCGTAAATGCTCCTCGTAGAGACAAGACGTCAGAACGGATAGATATTGTGTGTGACGCGACTGACCGAGACCGTTGACGCTGTCTTCTCCCTCGTCGTCGGTAGTCATCTACGCATGCGCCGTGTCTTCGTCTGCCAACCAGCACCTCGTCCTCATCCTAGAGGCTGAATACCGCAAACAACGACGCCTCAGGACGTGGTGAAGGGGAGAAAAATGGGACTGTGGAGAGGATGGCAGCAGAAGATTGAGCAGTGAATAAGGCGGTGGGGGGTCACCGGCGGCTAGCTGGAGCAGGACAGAGGAGTAGAGAGGACGTCGTGAGTGCCGCGGCGAGGGAACGTGGAGAGGCTGGTTCACGACCATCGTCGCCGTCGCGAGTCATTACGTATCCGCGTGTCTTCCTCTGCCAACCACCCACCTCATCCTCAATCTCCTCTTCTTCACCCCCCTCCCACCCCGGAATGGCAAAAGCCACCAACACCAGGAAGCCTCAACTTCGCCCAATCCCGTCCGCTTGGAGAACAGGGGCGTCCGCGTCCCCGTGAAAAACGAGAAAGGCGTGACCAAGGTGACGCTTCTGAAGGGGAAGGCCCTGCGGGAGTACGAAGAGGAACAGTGGGCGAAGGTCAGGGCCGCTCAGGAAGGTTCGGTGGCGGCTACGTCAGCGATCCACGCCGTCTTTACCAGGGGAGAGATCAATGTAGGCCTTGTAGAGGAAGATGAATCGCTCGGAGCGGCAACGGCCGGCGATAGAACAACTTTGGCAGCGTCAGGGTGAAGGCGGTCGAGCGTCAGGGACAAGGACAAGGCGCGATGGTAAGGGAGTAGGAGCCCGCACCCACGGCGGACGATCGTCGACGACCAGGTGAGAACAGTTGGATAGGATGCTCCGCCTTTGAAGCACTCAAATTTTGGCAACATGCGAGGAGATACAATACTTACGGTTGGACGGCTAAGATTGAAGTCATTGAATCGCAACTGGGCCATCATCCATCGTGTTGGCCTCTTCTGATGTGGCCGGGAGCAATGGCACATGGTGTTGTCCAACTATCCCGAGGCTAAGAGACATCAGTTGAATGGAATATAAAGTTAAACTAGATTCAATCTCGCGTACGGGTTTATGTATCGATGCAATGAAATGATAGACGATAAGATCTTGAATTGCTTTGTTCCGGAAGTTTGGTGACGTCTCGTCGGTCCATACAATGTTCTCGATGATGCACTGCGGCACTGGATGAAGTTGACCACTGCAACACCACAGCTCCCAGATTGTGGACTTGGATTTCCCGAATTCCGTTCAAGGAAACGCGGAGCGGGACTGAATGTCCGGTGTGTTGAATGAACCAACAAAATGGATGGCATAACGTCCGTGGCGGCAGGGCCTCCCAACGAGTCCCCATGAAACAAGATCCACAGGTGACCGTGCGGTGTAGTGGTACGCGTGTAATGGTTGAAGCGACAAACAGCAAATGAGATTCTCGGAGAGGGAATAGCACGTAGCCGGCGACGAGAGCAAGTGGAGGTTCCGGCTATAGCTTCGAGAATTTTGTTGGGACAAATACTGCAAGTCACTGGAGAAAGTGGTCGGTAAAATGACAATTGAAGGGGTCATGGATGGATGCAGAGGTTTCCTGGAGGTACTGAAGCTCCAACAGCGCATTGAGAACATCCTCCTCTAGCCAGGTCTCTCCAGAAGACACGAAAGCTTCCAAAGAGGGAAACTGGTTATGTCGAAGCCGGAGATGGAGTCAAAGATGCGGAGCTCGCTAAAGAACAGGAATATCGACACGAGAAAGAAGAGAGGTGGTTACGATATGTAGATATAGTTCCCGCGCCGCAGCGATAGCACGGGAATGGTTGTTGATAGCGACGTACACGCGTATCTGCAACTGGTTTAGATATGGACAGACATGAAGCCTATCACATTCACCATACCTTGGGAGAATATGCAGCTCGACTTCCCTTTCATGCCCTTCAATACTCAAGCGAACTCGAACAGCCCGCGAACCGGCCGCGAATGCAGCTGCCATCTCCCGAGATATGGGCAGCACTCATCTAAGAAAGGACGAGCTCTCCCGGTTGATGACAGTCCCCAGAGCGGTCGAGGGGATGTTGTCGGTGAAGGACCAACTCTTGACAATGCTGGAGGTCGCGATTTTGGGGTAGTCCAACTCTTGGACACGCAAGAAGGTGAGGGGATGCGAAATATTGAGGAGAATATTTGGGAGTCGCGACGGGTGTCGCATACTCAATGAAAGACATGGCGGAGAATTTGTGGGGAGCTCTTGCGAGTCGGTATCACACGTATATACAGTCCGCATGAACGGCATGAAAAGTTAAAACGATTTATTGGAAGGGCGAGGACAAAGGCAACGTATTGAACCCTATGAACTGCGGCATAGAATTCACCTAAAATGCATAAATGTCAACATAACATCGAAGAACTACGCGGTATCGCACCATTCTATCATCCCGTCCACCTCAAATCCAACAAGCTCATCACCGCCTCCAGGGTTGCAGCGATGAACACGACAGATGTGCGGGTACCGATTGAACTTGCAGAGGTAGTACCGATAGAATTTGCAGGGTAGCGGCCGGTAGCAGACGGTAGGGTGAAAATGCTAGGGATGATGGAAGGATCATGAAAGGAAAAATTCCTTTCAATAGTGAGGATCCAGAGAGAGGTCGAAGCTGCACACAGTGTGGGAGAACTGAGCATAGTGTGTTGGGAAAGAACTTTCGAGAGTCATCGGGATGAGCAGGTCATGTGCACGGACACTTGACATCCGTGAGTGTCTGTACAGCAGCGTGAGAACCAGTAGATGCTGTAGAGATAAGAGTGTCGAGGCTGCAGTGTAGGGAGGCTCGAGAGGAAGACCTAGGAAGAACAGCAAGAGTCGAGGGTGGATGCGAGGATGGCGTAGATCAGGATGAGCAGTGGAAGTAACGAGTGGATGGTAAGATTTTGGAGGCTCGCTGGAGCAAGCCGCTCTCGCATCAAGCTCAGGCGCTAGGGCGCGGGGCCCATAACCTATCAGAATATAAACCGAGGTGGCTGGAAGCCGATAGAGCTCGATCGAACAAGAGCTGCTGGAGTGCAGGTGCAGGAGCAGACGGAGGGGCACAAGAGCGAAAGACTCAGAGGTCAAGATGGGGGTTAAGAGTAAGAGTGATTGATTGTAGACCATACTCAAACTAGGGGAAGTATATAGATGTAGATAGATATCAAGAGATAACGAACATCCCAACTTGGAATGATGCGAACGAACAAATTCATGTCCTGACACAAGAGAGACCCGTCAGTGAACCAGGTTGATGCTCTCCAAGCCCCGTCCACAAGGAAACTGTCCAATACCGATACGGCTTACCGACTTCACCGGAATAAGCGTAGAGACAGGAAGAGATTCTTGCCATGGGGGAGCGAAGACTGAGAAATATCGGCTCCATGCCCAGAGTGTAGTCAACACGGGCGGTTTCCTGTGAAAACGGAGCAGCAGTGGTTACCGGGGGAACAATCAACGAGGGAACTTGCCTGTCTCCAAGAGGCGGAGACAGACCACAAGCCCAGGGCTCGGTGACTGTCCCCCCTCGCATATTGCGGGCGCCGCTACCAGCTTGGTCTGCGCACGGGACCGCCGTAACCACGGGGGTTTTGAGTACCAGTTTGCGACAAGCGAATCCAGGAACCTTGAGTTGGAACCTCCTTGGGCCATCGAATAGCTGGCACGCGCTCGAGATAGTGAAGAGGAGAGGCGAACTTCGGGTTGCGAGGGGAGCCGGATATAGCTTCATGAATCATAGGGGAGAGGCCATGAGAAGGAGGGAGAGTGAGGTAGCGAGTCAATCGGTTGAGCAACGACATTTCAAGACGCAGATCCGCCGGGAAATAGCCGCCTCCTTCTCACAACGCTGCAAGCGATGTGGTCCGAATGCGCCTGTGATACATCTCGCGGATGCTTTGTTGACTCGTTCTAGAGGCTTAAGAGCAGCAGCCGAGAGAGGGTAGAACGAGGAAACACCGTAATCCGCCCGCGGCAGTACAACAGTCAGAACGAGATCGCGCACCATGACCGGGCTTCATTCCCAATGCTGCATGCGTCAAGGCAAGAGAAGCGTTCAGTGCGCGGGAAGCAGATGCAGCACGATACCGGATATGAGCGTCGCCCTTCAGTTTGGAGTCCAACTTCACACCCACCCACTTGACCGAATCCGAGGGTGATATGGTCTGTCCATCGAAGACGACAGTGAACTCGGAGAGGTCGCGCGAAGACGATGAGAGATGGATGAGCTCTGTCTTCTCCTTCTCAAAGGTCGCATTGTCGTCATCAGCGAAAGCTTTAGCAATAACACCGGCCTCGTAAAGAACCCCAACGTTTTGCAGAGGCGATTTCGAGGCGGTGCTAAAATTGACATCGTCAACCGAAGCCATATGAGCTCATGAAGACGCCAATAGCACGAAGGCGGCGAAGAAGACGGTTGAGGGCAAGGATGAATAGAATAACGGTAAGCGCAGAGCCTTGCGGCCCTCCTTCCACAGTACACCGGTACGCGAGGTACGCACCCCATCAATGACAACTGTGACCCGATGATTGTGAAGGAAAGACGCAGCCCACACCGGACGACGTTTCCCTCTATCAAATACGTGGCGGCCAATATAAATATTCTGGACACTGCTGCAATTTTGCACGGATACAGCTGTCACGCATAACAAACTGCCTTTGCTCCAGAAGAATGTGATGTAATCATCATGCGCAGGACTGGTGTTGATGAAACTACACATGAGGATATTCACCAAGACTTCCGCGTCGAAGACATGTAGTCCAAAAATGGCTTGAATATCTGGCAGGCACATCACCCTACATTTAAGAGCGAATGGTTGAAAGTGGACGACTGGCAGCCACTCCCCAGAGGATGCCTCCATCCGCGAGCGATTGCGTACCGTTCAGCCTCAAAATATGCCGAACCAGGAGAATGATTCAGGCCCACCAGAGTCTGGTGAAGGAGCCGAAGGACAAGCCGAATGAG
Organism: Favolaschia claudopus; assembly: GCA_037176885.1. Taxonomy (NCBI): domain Eukaryota; kingdom Fungi; phylum Basidiomycota; class Agaricomycetes; order Agaricales; family Mycenaceae; genus Favolaschia; species Favolaschia claudopus. The sequence goes on from JAWWNJ010000357.1 coordinate 6,315, forward strand.
CCGCAAATCTCCAAGTGGCTTTGTACCAAACATCAGTTCTCGCACCACAGAAATAGATCAGCTTCGTGCAGCAGTAGCTCAGCATAATGGCCCAATTATCCTGACAATGCGTAATGTACGGTACACCAGTCAACGAACATGGTATTCAGCCTATTGCTATCAATGCCTTTCCCACATTGTTCCCTTATGGCACTGCAGATTTCAAAGCAACCCGGCAGATCAAAGTTTCGATGGCTGAGTGGGCAGCTCATTGATCAGATATGAGGATGGTAGATTTGCTCGTCATCCAAGATTCCGATATTGGGCTTTGAATACCATCATGAGGCATGATGCAAAAAAAGCGTCAACATGGATTACTACTACCCACCCAGGAGACCGAGATCTGACACTCTCCCCACCCCACCAACCGTCGACAGGCTCCCATTCAACCCTCGCTGCAATACTTCCGGCGACGTCAAGTGTAGAGCACTCCTCAAAGCAGTGACTTCCGTGCGTAAAGAATGTAGCTCCGCCTTGAGCTCGGCGAAGGATTGGGGAGTTATGATATGAATGTTCGCTGCGCCAAAAGAGTGGTTGTGTGGTCGCCGGGGCTCATGAATGGCTGAGTTTGACTCTTGACTGTCCGCGTCCATCGTAGGAGGCGAAAACTTAGAGTAGTTCTCCACGATAAGCCGGCCCCATTTTCTAATATTTGCCTTTGGCCTCCGTTAAGAAATTCGTGAAGAAACAAAGAGAGAGAGAAACAAAAAATACATACCTCGTTGTCCTTGTGACGAAGACATTGCTGGCAGAGGCAGGGATCAATGCTGTAGTCCCTGTTAGAGCCCGTAAAGATCTAAGAGAGGGGTCCTCTCGAATACGCTCGCACCCGCCTATATCGATTGTATTTCACTCAAGGCACCGATATCCTTGATCGCCACTATGAAGACTCTGTTATGTTTCTGTTTTTTGCTAGTAGTCCACAGTTGGGCTTCAGCATTGGGGGCGCAAGAATGGTTGATACTTCCGCCTGGATGCTGCTCTATGTCTGATGCGTCTATATAGACCGTTTCACCCCCATCTTGATTAGGGATTGCCATAGAGTAACGATTGGATGCATTGAACGTCTTGTTCCGAACACCCGTATATTCCAAAATGACCGTGCCCCTGTATTTCTCTGTCAACTCTAGACGACCTGGGACGTCCGAAGGGTTATGTACTTCGGGATTGGTTCATCGCAGAACAGCCCCATCCCGTATATCCCTGTACTTTGTACCTTTAGACCGATTGGGGCAGGCCGGTGAGGTCAAGGCTGAAGCCTGCTTCAGGGCTTATCAAGGCAACTAAACAGCGTTTTAAGCCCAGATACTGCTTTTGCGACACAAAATTTCACAGCCAGCCGGAAACTGCTTAAAAATAGATAACGGGCGGCTCGTTGAATTTTCAATGATTCCCGCCGAATGTGCACTGGGAGAGATGACGGGAGAAGCCGTAGGCGAGCCTCCGGCCAAGGCTATCCGAATCTCGACCAGGCTTGGTCGGCAACCCCCATGCTTTATCCGAATTTTCGGCCCAGCCTTGGCCGCCCAAAAGTTAGGCGCACTGATGATGGTGGTCGGCAACGCTGTCAAAAATCGGTGATCGCATTAGCGGTATTGCCGCATTTGGAAGGTACGTGCTACTTTCAGCTCATTTTTATTCAGAATGGCCTCCTCAGAGCTCAGAAAATTACAAAAAGTAGTTGGATGCTCATTAGGAATTACTTGAGCTCATACCGCACTATTTCCAGGCAAAACACTGTACCAATACCCAATAAACTGCGGTAACCCTACAATTACCCGCCTGAAAATTCCGGTACATTGAATGAGGCTATGGCTCTCGGTATACCCAGATAGGGTACCGTACATGCCATTCATGAATTTGACTGTAGCACTTTTCCGAAATTCGACTCAGACAATGTGCAATACCACAGATCAGTGGGTGAAATTTGCTGGTGTTTATACTCTGGGGTAAAAGCGAAAGAAACTACTACAGTCATTTGCAAGGGCCTTCCAAGATAAGAAATTGCCTAATAAGGACGGGGGGGGGGGAGGGGGGGTCCCCCGGGCTCGAAAAAAAACTTTCCTAACAAATTTTGGGACTTGACGTAGAGGGTTACTGGCACTCAGAATAGGCTCCTGGACTTTACTTTGACACTTGATTCTGGTATCTATGGCCACTCCGCCAACATTGCTGCTAACAAGGAGCCTCGGCCGCTCCGGCTGTCATGATGTATGTCAAGGGGTGAGAGCACCGGCAAAAGCCGAGACACAGCCTTGGGAGGGAGGGGGTGTCCGGGACCTCTTAATTCACTTTTTGGAGAAAGTTGCAGGATGCTCTAAAAACGCGTTTGGGAGGGTCAACAAAAAAAATGTCGAAAATAATAATATCTTACATAATACTACGACTGTGCCGACCATTCGGTAGAAATCGTGGTTTTCCGATCATACTACTGGGTCCCTGAAGGGGTAAAATCGCCGAAAAAGAAATCGAAAAGAGAGAGAAAGGGAGAATTTGTAGAACTCAGTCTGGGGATTGGCCGGGCAGTTCAGGGAATATATAGGTCTTTATTCAGGTTCACCCGCCAATGCAGAATGTCACAAATTAGCTCATTGAATTCAAATTTGACTACACATTACAGTAATACAGACTGCACACCGGAAAACAGACACGACGACGAGACAAAAAAACACGAAGGGGGGCAATGTAAATCCATCCAGATGAAAGAACCTGAATTAGAGGCGCTGGGGGCGTGTTCAGCGTAGCTTTGTGGGCAAGCAGGACTGAGCAAAAGTACAGAAGATAGAATAAGCACAATATTTTAGGGATAAAACACACCTGAGAATCATGAGCACTCTTCCCAGATACTCATCCATTCCATTAGACCCCTCTATGTTGAATTGTGGCCAGAAAATGTGCTCGCAGCCGCGCCGAAGCCGGTACAATTGCCAGCCCATTTTCGGGGCTCAAACACCCTGAACCAGAGGATACTTGAAGAGGACGAAGGCGGGGAGTAGGGTTGGTAGTCTTGAGGAGTCGAAAGTGCCAGAAAGCGCGCAGAAAAGCCAGAGAAGAGCGTGGATGGTGGAAGGAAAGGTTACAGCGGTTAAGGGTGACGTGACCGTAACGTCACACTTGACATCCCAACGCGTCATTTTCAATGGCTTTAACAATGGCGCAAAGATTCTCGCAATTTTTGTGGCTAGGATCATACATAGCAGTCTTTCCCTTGTGCAGGGACGTTCTGGGGGAGCTCGAGGCTTGTGAAGAAAGAAAAAATATTATTGGTCCCTGGGTCCGAAGGGTGGCTGTGAGACTTGACATGTCAAGTGGACCCCAGGTGATCCATCGGTTAACCGAAATCGTAGCAAGAAAGACTCCGGAAGTCAGCAAAATCATTTTGCCAGGTCTTTTGACCTCAAAGTACTCCTGTATGAGGCATCTTGCGGCGAAAAAAATCACTTGAGGGTGGGAAACTGTCAGAAAATTACCATATTAGGCAGGATTACATAAGCATTACGTACGTCGTAGGGAGGGTGCGGTCCAGAGGGTCTTAGTCAGTTTTCCGACGTTGTGTATGATACTGCCTTAATTCCCTTTAGGTAGTTCTTTCCCACCATTCACGGAGGCAGAACACCGCTGCCGAGAGTAAACACGAACGGAAAAAGTACCGGCAGGTACCGGCAATGGGAAGTTTCTTGCTGTTGCCGTCCGAAAATGATATCTGTCCTCCATCAACGCTCGTCGGTGGGCTCGGCACTCGTACCGGAAATCTCCGGCCCATCGGCGCGGCCTCGGCATTGACTTTAAGCGCTCTTAAGGCCTCAGCATCCATACAGCCGGGTCTTAAGGCTTACATTAAGGCCTTAATAAGCCTTAACCTGGCGAACACTGGCTTGGACTCTGGCTGACTCCGGAGTATTGGGGCTTTCGACTCGATTTGCAGAGAGACGTACCGGTGGTATGGTGTTGGTGAAAACCTTCTCAATAGAGAGGTTGCGCAAAAGCCATACGAGCAATCTGGTGGCTTTTGGCGTGTGCGCAGCCGATGGCCTCCAATGGCTGCTGATGTTGGACATCTCTGTTCATAGCTGCATCAAAACCATCCGTGATTATCTAGATAAAGTCGGTGATGAACTGCGGACCTTCATGACGGGCAATAGCCAGACAGTGAGGGAGAAACCACTCAAGCAGAGAAACTGTTGTTGATGCCATAAATTAACCGTGGATTCTGGTGATTTGGGAAGCCCATGACAGCTACTACAAACTGTGCGGATATGTTGCATACAATAGCGGGTTTGTGCGAAGCGACCCGGGTCGCTTTGGGACCGCTCAGATCTCGACAACGAGCCAGTCCTCAGGTGTGAAGTCCCAGCGACCTAGGAGTGCTCCCAATGGCAATACTCTTCTAGGTCGCTTAGAGCTCACACCTGGTATCTTTTGTTTCGGAGATCTGAGCGGTCGACAAGGCGACCTGGGGCGCGCTCGCACAAACTCTCTGATATAGGTTTGATGCTCCGAGTCAAACGTCCCAGAATTAGGACCCACATGCTGCGCACATCGCCCCAAAGCCATCTGGTGGCTCGTATGGCTTTTGCGCAAACAGGTTAATTACGCTGGACCCAGGAGTAGAAGGCAGTTGCATGATTAGTGAGGGCGACGGCGACGGTGAGGGCGAAGAGCAAGGAGTTTGTCTGCAAATTGAGGACGTCATTGAAGCTCGGTCCAAATCGGGCTGTCTTCGGGCAGTGAGCCGTAGATAACCCGTAGCTATTAGCCTGTTTGCGATGCAGCCATTGAATGGCTAATGGCTAAACAAGTGTCCAGATTCCGGCGTATTGACAAAAGATACCTCTCGGTTCGAGTATCCAAATTTCATTCCAAGCAGCTCTTCTTGACTTCTACATGAAAGTTTAGCCCATCCAAGTTCCTAATGCGGAAATCGGTAGGCCATTCAATGGCTCCAATGGCTCTTCGCAAACCCTTCTAATTTAATTCTGGGAGCTTCCTTCTAAGAATTATGCGCTTCTTCAATTGAAATACAGGTCACTCGCGAGTAGGCAAAAGCCACTCGTCGAATCGGCCATAATGGGCTGCATGTCGGGCATTGGATTTCCTCCCGCGAGGACACAATAGTCTCTGGAATGGTCACCGGAACGGTCCTGGTCCCAATTCCACTTCGAAACACTGCCATCCGGGAGGATGCCGCGGAAGGAGATCGTCTCGAACGAGACCAACGACCTCCTCCCAGCGTTACATTGGCCATGAACTGGGAGAGAAACGGGTTTTGGGATGCGGAGCTGAGTAGGCTTCATACGACTCGGACATTGTGGGGAAGAGGGAAAAGAGAAAGGGGAGCCAATTAGCACTTGTGCTTGTATATATGAAATTCACGGTGCAAATTGCGCATGATTTCTTGAATTTGCAACTGGCCCTCAAAGATCAAAGATGGAATTTGACGAGTTTAAATATTTGAATCTTGGGCTTCGTACTTGAAGCTGCAGACAGAGCACATTTCAGTTGACCTAGAGACAAGGTGTATAGCAATCTGTGGTCATTGCAAGCAATAGCCAGATAGAGCAAGAAGAATGTGAAGCCAGCATCGCGATGATGGCTCTCGCAAAGAAGTGATCGACAGAATGACGTCACGGGTGCCAAATAGCAAAATGCTATTTAGCACCCCGGGTACTCCGCCACCCCGAGCTGCTGTGCAGCCCATTGAATGGCTAATGGCTAAGCAAGTGTCCTAATTCCTCGCGTATTGACAAGGATACCTCCAGTCTGAGTATCCGAATTTCATTCCAGGCAGCTCTTCTTGACTTCTACACCAAAGTTTAGCCCATCAAAGATTCCTAATGCGGAAGTCGGTAGCCATTCAATGGCTCCAATGGCTCTTCGCAAACCCTCTAATACCTTCACATTGTGGTAGAGGTGGCCCTGGAGTGGATCAAATTTCACTCAATTGGGAGATTCACACCAAGTATGATAGCGGACACGACTTCATGTCAAGCCGTATTTTCGGTCAAAATTCTTCAAGATTGAAAACTTAGCAGGAACATGGGGAGGGTTTATAGATAAAATTTTCGTTTCAGAGCATATTACGTAACCCTAACTTAGGGTTAGAAAAGCGCGAAATTTTTGCGCAAATTTTCAAAAGTGTGTGTACCAAACTGGTGATTTCGAGCTGACATTTTCATTTTTACCCGGATAAGATGGGCAGTCGAGCATAGTTTGCTCATACATATGTCGTTATAGTTTCCCCTCCATCCGTTACCTAGAAACCGTATTTCCCGCTCGCTGTCGCTACTTTTATTTCTTATAATGGACTATATCATAGAATACCTACCACAACCCCGTAGCCTGCTTGTACACACCCAGGGCTAACTCAGCTAGCCAGTACTGCCGCGTAGCCCTTCCGGCCAGGTACGGCATGAATAGAACTCAAGTTCAAGTTCAAGTTCAAGAGCATACAAATTTGTTTGAGCCCTCCAATATGTACCTCCCCCACACGCTTATGGCGGCCGGTTGGGCTTTTTCGCGGCTTCGGCAGACATTTGATATCTTGATGGGATCACATCGCCACCGGCTATTGGCCGGGCCGGACCGAAAGCGCGAAATCTGTCGTGCGAAAAATAGTTTTTCAGATTTTTAAGCTTTTGAACCGGGGATCTGTAGATCCCAATCTTTTGGTGCTTTCTACACAGTTTCAGCACAACTGGGTCAAATGTGACTGCTCAGTAACGATTTCTATTTTCGGTAATTGGCTTGTCACGAAGTCGTGTCCGCTATCATAGGCATGCGCGATGCCAGCACTGATGGCGTACCCGTGGCAGATCAGCTGCCAGAACTCAGCACAGCCATACGATTTCTGACAAAAGGGGGGAGCAAGCTCCCCCAATCAATCAGACGTCAAAAGCTGTCATTGTAATTACAGATTAGGAAGGAGCTCCGCGCTCTCACGGATTGCGTATAAACGTCTGCCGAGACTACTATTGTCACGTTTACATATTGTATCTGGGACGTTTACAATGGGCTACTTTTACAAAGGGCAACTTCCCGTTTCAGTTATTTGTAACCACAATTTCAATTGGCGGCACGATCCTTCCTGCGTCATACGCACCTGGAACCCCGGTGAGAGCCCAAAGAGCGCGAACAATTTTCTGGTCGTCGCCCTTCAGCCGCTCAAAGCTGCGAGAGCTGATCCGTGCAAGCACGCAGTCACATTCTGAACGTTTTCCACAGATGACAAGCCTGCAGACGAGACTACGAGAAAATACCGCCGCTGTGGAATTCATTCTGATCATTAGAATGAAACCGATGGAGAGAGAACACACCAACGATAGGCTTTAAGCTGACACTGTTGGTTGTGGGAACCGGTCCGTTTATGCGTGAAGTCAAACTCATGATCGTTCCCGGCAGCTCACAAGCAGCCGGAGCAGCAACATGTGCTCGATGCATGGGCATGGGAGAGGATGTCCTGTATATAAGGCTGGGAAGGCTCTCAGTTGAAGCTCATAACTTACTGTCTCCCAACTTCCATCCCGCGTTGCTGTGTGGGCTGAGTGCATGTGCCAGATGCTGAGTAAATATCTCTGTCCACGGTTCCTGCCACCTCTGGCGTGCCATTGATTGAGATATTTGCAAGGTAAGGGGACTCCACAATTCTCATACCAATGTAGGGGGGTAAGGGCTCCGAAGCTTCATACGTAGGTGGGGTATCCTCCTCTGCTAATATATTGTATCTTCTTGCGCCGGGTAGCACAAGGTTTCCCTCGAAATAAACTCCTGATTTGTATTCCGAGCACTCAAGTTAACACTCACCGACTTGATTCGCGCTATGACGACAATAGCGCCGAAACTACCCAACTTTGCCGATACGACTTCATTAGGGTATATCACAGTAGCGGATTTGGCGGATTTGAGGCTCGATTTGGATTTGGATTTGAGCAAAAGTCACAGTTGTCACACATGCTGTCATTCGGCAACATCGTCTCGGCATCAGACGGCAGAGATACAAAGCCTCACTTGATTTCATTCCCCTCTCCTACTGTCAGCCTGTCGCGGTTCCTGTTGCTACAACTAGTAGTTTTGAACCTCTGGAATCTCAAATACCAGGCAAAAGCGCACTGGCACGCGTTCAAAACTTGTCTTCGCTCAAGCGGCAAGAATGTACGTGATGCCTGGGCTGATCCACAGCCTCTCCCAGCTGATCCCGCGGACTTTTCCGAAGTTTGCGGCACTTCGCCGAGTGTCACACTGACTGAAATCGAAATCGAAATCAAGCTCGAAATCCGCCAAATCCTGTACTGTGATATACCCTATTGGGCCCAAGCAACAAGTTGCAAGTGGGAAGCGGAGTCGATGCGAAGTCCCTCATGAGCCTTTGCCAAGCCTGACAGCACACCACGACAGCTGACACCGGGCGACAGGATGCTGGGAAGTCTCCCAGGACTGTGGGAAAGGGAGGATCTACTCCTTCAGTTGCGCGCCGTTGAATTAACTTTGACAACGGACCAAGGGCTCCTACGCAGCCAATACACAACCAAGATTCGAGACCCGGGCAAAGCGCCTATGCTTGAATCGAGTGCGCTTTGACGAGGTTTTGAACAAAATCACACGCCTTCTCAGAAGAACTTCCGAAATATGGTGCCCTCCGCTTAGTCACCGCCAAAAATGTACTAGTCCCAAATCGGCCGAAGGCCGAATTTTTTTTTGTATATACCTCTTTTCGCCTGCAGAAAGACACTTTTCTACATCTACACTGTCTATAATACGTCTGCCCGTCTTCCATGGTCCGCAAACGAAAATACTTAGTCGAGGTAAGCTATCTCGTTTCTGCTCACCCATATACATAGCTCAACAACTTCACCAGAAAAATGATAATGAGGTTGCTGTCATTGCACCTCTTGCAAACCTCTCGACGAATATATGTCCTCTCTGACTAGCATATGTTATGCTGCTTTCTATCTTGCTCATGTCCGAGTTCCAGGTTCACATGTCTATCATGCACACGAGCAATGCCCGCCGTATGCAATCCCTCTATTCATACGTCTATCCTCAGCTCTGACATCCACCGACAGACCTGGTCGCACCTTCACTCGGTTGTTGCTGTCCCTCGCTTTCGACACCACTCGGCACGCACGCAACTCCGTCGTCCCTAGAGGGTTTGCGATGAGCCATTGGAGCCATTGAATGGCTAACAATCTCCCGATTAGGAGACTTTGATGGCCCAAACATTGATGTCGAATCACAGAAGTGCCGCCTGGAATGAAGTTTGGATGCTGAGACCTGGGTTAGCCTTTGTCGATGCGCCGGAATCTCGACTTTTGTGTAGCCATTAGCCATCCAATGGCTGCATCGCAAACTCGCTATTGTCGATCTTGCTCTTTTTCGACACCATCACCGGCCTCGACACCGGCACCGCACCCGTGCCCGGCTTTGGCTTCGGGATCCCGACCATCGTCATTGTCTCGTGCTCTTCGGGGAACCTAGTGGCGCCTGTAAGCGCACGGGATGCATGACAAAAACACTGGGGCCAAGAAGAAGGGAGGACAAACTGCCATCCTTCTCAAATGAACTCAATTCTCATCCTTGATAACTACTCCCTTTGCAGCTCGCGAAACCACCCTAGTCCACTTCGAGATCTATTTACATTGTAAAGGGAAAAAATGCCACATTTTTACGGCATGTCCGAGGGACCGTACGGCAGAAATTTGGCAGGGGCGGTAAAGGTACCGGCGGGCTCAATCGGGGCCCTAGCCCTTAGTCACCGGGTAGATTGCCGGTACCCCCTTGTTTCGGGAGACCGCAAAAAGTAACTTGAGTTAGGTTACTTGTACTTACTTAAGTACACGCTATTCCGCTTGTCAACTATTACATAATATAATCTTGCTTAACTTTGACCACCATGTCCTACGGTTAAGAGAGATCTCAACGAGCGGCGGCGCTACCGCCGAAGGCTAACCACCCAGGACCCGTTGCTAGCCTGAAGCCTGAACATGCGTATAACTGTTCCCCGTGTCTCCTAGGTCACAGGAGCCCGACTGAGGGTCATACAATCCCTTACCGATGGGTTACAACGGCCTTACGACTCACGACGACCTCCTCCTCCTCCGCTCTTCCTCTACCGACACCGTCTAGCGCCGTAGTGGCTGCTTTGGAGGTCCTGCTTCAATACCGTGAAGCCATGCGAACTGGGGGTGACATCAGATTTTGCCCCCACAGGACTCGTGTGCCACGTCTTGGCCACGTCACCCTGGTCAACATCCATGAGCGAGAACAAAGCGAGAACGTAGATCCCCCCTCACCGGGAACTTCTCCATTCCGAGGGTGATGGCGAAACGGTCCAGGTTCCCACGGTGGGTCATTCCCGTTCCCCAAGGTGTTTTACCCCAAGGGGAAATCCCTCGGCCGGGAAAACGCGTTTTCGGCACCCAGGAAAGGCTTAAATGCCTGGGCCGGCACGTGACAGGGAAAAATCTCGTAAATTGGTATATTCTGACGGTGAAACATAGTGGGAAACAACTGTGTACATGCAGGTACGCGCCTCGCATTTTTGCACTCTATCACGGATTTTCTTGAGATTTCTGCTTTTTGGCTACTTTCTTGCCCAGATGCGCGAACACGCCAAGAACACGTCAATCACATCAAGCCGGACGCAGCCGATGCAAAAAACCAAGTTGTACGAAAGCGCGGCCTGGCCTGGCACGACCAGGGCCGCGCCGGAATAAATTTCTGATTTTTCGGCGCCTTTTGGCAAAATTTGTGACTGGTTTTCGCTATTCGTAACTTACAGCTATCTACAAAACACTGGAGCGCTCTGAAAAAAAGTTCCCATTGATGCGATAACGTCAATTACCATATGAGGTAGGCACTGCCGGATACATTGCGTCGACGGCTGGCGCGTCAGGGCGGGGCGACCTCGTGTTGCAGCCTATGCAATTTCTTGATTGGACATCCCGTTGGCGGCCATGGTAATCATGAGCCGCTTGTGTGCAGGAGGGATGTAGCGGAAGGTATTGTAGGGCATGGCAGGCGAGAGAGACGTTCCAGGAGCAGTGACGAAAGGGCGAGTGTCGTTGGAGAGAATGGAGCGTGCTGGCCGAATTAGGCAGGAGCTGTCAAAACCGTTGGGTGAACTTTTTTTCCGAGCGCTCCAGTGTTTTGTAGATAGCTGTACAGTAAGAACCCTCAGTGACCTGTGACAGGCACGAAAAAATCCGTAAATTTTCAGGCCTGTGAGCGTGACATACGAATTGAGCGAAACTCTACAGTATGCCATACCCTGCTTTGCGCTGACCGTGTTGAAGGGGCGTATCTAGTTTTTTCATACATAGAAGAGTACTCTGAATACAGTGCCATGATTCCAATTGAGATGGCTTCACAAGCCCTTGCTGACTACATTCTGTGTCCTGTTAGTCGGATCCACCACTGAGAATGAAAGTCGATTACCCGCCACCATATGCGTTGTATCTCCCCACAGTAAATGTTGTCTGGACGCAGAGCTCGGAGCACCCGATTGCGATATGACAGGCAGGGAAACCAGTTGGACAAGTCGACGACATCCCTCACCCAAACGGCAAATTCAATATCAGGATATGGGAATAATGGCAAACTTGACAGCGTGGAATCAAGCTTGCGATAGCCTGCGATCTGAGAGCCGAAGACAATCCCGTCAAGTGCAATGGTGATGGACCGTATTGGTTGTGATGTCACGATTGAAGCACATGCATCGATGATGTCAGCTGAAACAGTCTGGGAGGTAATGATGCGAAGGGTAGTAAGGGAGGTGAATGTCGAGATATCCAGGCGCTTTGTAATATCCTGGTCCTGAGCGCGCAAATTGAAGTCAAGTTGGAAGCCCAAAGAAAACCACGAACCTTGATGGTCTCACATCTAATCAAATCATTCCAACACACGGCCACCATATAGCTCGAGAACCTTGATGGTCTCACATCTAATCAAATTATTCCAACACACGGGAAGCTGGAGATAAATTGAGAGAGCTTTCAACTTCGAGAGATCGAATGGGTAGAAGTCTGAATAATGCAAAGGGTGGACATGCTCCAAACATTTTGAGGGCTTTAATTCACCGGAAATAGCCTCAGATTGCCGAGGGTTTTACTGGCCAGGGCCAGGGCTTGGCCAGGGCCGTCGGCTTTAATCGGTCACCAGACCGATTTGCACCTGACAAATCGGAACGACCAACACCGGATTTGTGCTTGAGCGTCCATCTGCATTGATTACAAGACTATCGTGCTCATCTACCGCTCCCCATTTCCTATTGCGCCCACTATGATGCGTATGCCAATGAACACAAAGAGTCAAAGAGCTGGTTTGCAGGTGCATGAACAGTTGCTTGTTATTGCAGTGGGATTCATCTTGCTTTCTTTTCCTTTTTTTTTGGTTTGTTTAGTTTCCGGTTGGACGTATCCATCGTTACCTTAAGCAGCGGACGCAGCGAGGTTTTCGAATTAGAGCCAAGGCCGCTGTCTATACGGCTGCAACATTGGAGTACTTGACCGCAGAAGTGCTTGAACTTGCAGGCCGGTATATTCACAACTCCCCCAACCACGACGTTGAATCCGATCATTCCAGGCAACGCGGTGAAGGATATGCGCCGAAAGCGTATAACACCTCGCCATCTGCAGCTCGCCATCCGTGGTGACGAGAAGCTCGATATCCTTGTTCGCGCAACAATTGCTGGGGGCGGTGTCGTGCCTTTCATTCACAAGAGTCTCGTCAGCTCGAAAGCAAACAAGGATGCATGAAAATTGGGCTAGATTCCTCAATAACAGTAATTGTCAGGAGAGGCAAGGAGGAAGGAAAGGAGGGGGCAAAAAAGAGAGAAACCGATGTTAAATCTCCCTGGGACTTTCATGGGACTTGACTCCCCCAGTACGAGCTCGAGAACAGACGTAATGAATTTGGCGGACGAATACCGGTAGTCCATTGTAGGTTTTGATTAGTTTGAGTTCAATGTCGTTCTTCCTTTGTTCATCCGCCCGCCAAGGTTCAAAGCGATTCCAGTTCCGCCAAGACAGATTGTAGTTCCCAGTAGCGCAGTCAGACTCGTATGTAGGTGCCGCTGAGAGGTTTTGGAGGTGGATCAAATGCTCGAAGGTAGTGAAGTAATAGTTACAGTAATAATTAGACAGGTGTGCCGAAGAAGAACATATCTATTAGCTAGGAGTAGGTACATGAGGCTTACTTAGGTCGTCTGATCAAGGTACAGTATAGAGGTTATATCGACGTCGACGATGGCGGAAAAGATGCCATGAAGTCCGAGGTCAGAGAGGATGGAGGTCAGGGGGTCAGAAGTAAGGAGTCTGGATTCAGATTGAAGCCAAAAGTCGAAGTCGCAGACAGATGACAGCGAGGAAGAGAAGAAAGCAGACGCGCTGGACGACGCGACGGAGCCTGAGAGAAGACCATGTTACTGTTTGTCCGAGCATTTTACAAAGAGACAAAGACGGCTACGGAACACTCTTAATCGTATAATACATAGATGTCACACAAATTGTGTTCAGGTCAAGTCGATGTTGATCATGTTGACCCCATTCATGCAGAAAACTATCTAAATGCTCTACAAAGGCGCCCACATGATTTGCACATGATGGGTAATGGTGAGATTTGGTCGTGGATTCCTCATAAGTAGAGGTACACTCAATTTCGTTCGGATGACCCAAAAATTTGGCCGGACCCATTTTCTCGTGGGAAAATTCAGGAAAAATCGGTTTTAGACGGGTTAACCGATGGATCACCTGGGTCCACTTGACATGTCAAGTCACACAGCCACCTTCGGACCCAGGGCCGATAACACTTGTTCTTGCCTCACAAGTCCCCTACCTCCTAAAGTAGGTCAAAAGGTGATGAGAGCGCGATGAGCGGCCGTGAACAAGTGAGTCGGAGTCAGCTAGAGTATATTAGAGAGCTAGTCGACGTGGGGAACAAGTGACTAGTACCTAGAGTATATTAGAGACTACAAGGACTGTGAGTAGAAAGTAGAAAGTAAAGTAAAGGTATACGCACGCTAGTCGACGTGGGGAACAAGTGACTAGCGGGCAGCAAAGGTAACGAGCAGTATATAAGGTAGTGAAGGGGATGGTGATGGCGATGCGACGGTACGGGTGCAAAGGATGATGAAACGACGAAAAGAAATCGGAACGGAGTGGAAGCTCACGGATCAATCCTACAACACCTCCACCAGAAGGGCTCAGCACAATAGTCACACTTGACCTCCTGTAACCTCTCCTTCCACCATCCACCCGCATCTCTTGCTTCTCTACACGCTTTCTGGCACTTTCAGCTCCTCAAGACCACTACCTCTACTCACCCCTACTTCTCCTTCAAATATTTCTCTCTTTTCACGGTGTTTCAGCCCCGGAAATAGGCTGGCAATTGTATCGGATTCGGCACCCCTGCGAGCACGTTTTCTGGGCAAAATTCAATATGGAGGGGTCCAATGAAATAGATGAGTTTGCGGGAAGAGCTCTTATGGTTCTCAGGTGTGTTTTATTCCTGCAATCTAGTTTGATCCGTCTCATATGCCTCCGCTTGCCCAATTAATGGCACAAAGCTCGCTGAGCACATCCCAGCACCCTCAAATTCAGATTCTTTCATCTAGATGAATTCTCATTGCCCCCCTTCGCACTTTCTGCCGCATTCTTGTGTCTGTTTTCCGGTGTGCGGATGTAGCTTATGCCTTTCTGTATTAATGTGTATTTGAATTGGAATTCAATGAGTATCATTTGTGGACATTCTGCATTGGTGGCGAACCTGAATAGCAAGACTTATCCTCTGAACTGTCTGGGCAATCACCAGCCTGAGTTCCAGAAACTCTCCCTTTCTCTCTCTTTTCGATTTCTTTTTCGGCAATTTTACCCCTTTGAAGACCCAGTAGTATGATCGGAAACCCCCAGTGCGCGTACATACAACTCACGGATTGTATGAGGACCGAAAGTCGGTGACGCACTTCGGGTCCATTCCTAAACTGCTGAGGCTTTGGGGAGCGCTGTGGGACTGGGGGCAAATGAAAATCATGTACCTTGGTACCCCGAAATTCATGTCCTCTTGCACTGAAAATCATCGAGGATTCCCTGAATTTCATGTCCCAGCGCGTGAACAAAATCATACTCTTTTTCGACGTTTTCATGTGCCTCTTTACAGCGCTTTGCATAATTGATGACAGTCGCCGAAAAAAAACAAGTATATACAGTTCTTTTGATGCCGGCGGTCCCCCGCGGCGTTTGAGCCCGGCTGAACCGTTTTTCGAGCGGCTGGAAGGTACGGAACGGGATTTTGGACCCTAGGCTACCCTACCAGCACTCTGAATCATGGAAATTGAGCCAGTAGAAGGCTAACTTTGGGCTAACTAAGTGGATTTGACGGAAAAATCAGTTGATTTCGGCAGTTATCAACAACTCCTACTCCATGCGTTGGTTTCGTCGTTTCGGCGCAAGAAACGGCTTCTACACTCAACCAGTCCCTTTCCGGCGCCTATTCGGCAGCTACCCCGGCCAAACTGGTCGCCAGGCTGACGGCATCAGCGGCCGGGGAACGTGCAGAAGATCAGCGAAATCATCACTGATCCGTGACCAATAATCGCCCATCAATGCCGGCCGTTTTGGCCGGTCCAGCTGCCGAGGCGGTGCAGAATCAAGAAGGGTTGAATGTAGAATCTCTTTCTTGCGCCGAAAGGACGAAACAGCGCGGTTGAGTAGCAGTTACAGATAATTGCTGAAATCCACTTGTTCTCTGGTCAAATGAGCTCTCTGAGCCTTCTAATGGCTCAAGTGCCTTGATTCAAAGTGCTGGTAACGTAGTTTAGGGTCCAACAACCCGTTCTGTACCTTCAAGCCGCTCGAAAAACCGTTCAGTGGAGCTCAAACGCGGCGGGGGACCGCCGGCATCAAAAAGCTGTTTATATTTGTTTTTTTTCAGTGACTGTCATCAATTTTGCAAACAGCTGTAATGCACCGATTCCATGGAAATCAGTCTCAAATCCGAATTGCTCCCTCAACAAGCCCGAAATCATGGAACGAGACAATGAAACTAATAGGTTACAGAGCAAAATTCAGGATTAAATGAGATGATATTAAGCAAGCTTCCATACTTATATTATTGGTTGAGGACGTCTAAATGGCCTCCGTAGCCCGTTTAAAGCGTTCACGAGGATAGGCCCAGATTGAGTGATATGCTCGTACAGTATGAACGAGCCGTCGCCCAAGCCGATGCACCTGTAGGTATCGTTCCTCCGGTAATTGATAGAGCGATCAGTATCCGCTTTCGACCACCAGGTGGTGACTAAGTGACGCGCAACATAACTGATGGCGTACCCGTGAGAGAGTAGGCACATTGCACAGCCATCCACAAGCCATCCACTTTTCGGGAACCTCAGACACAAGGGGGGAGCAAGCTCCCCCAATCAAAACTGTGCATCAGTCCAATGGAAAAAGAAAGATATCTTTCCCTGAGAATCTCAGAAGTTAGACTGAGAGGCCGAATTTTGTCCTTAGATCAGCCTTCGATTCACAACTCAAGGCATCTTCCTTGTGTTACTGTTGCAGTCCCGGTGAAATCTGCTACCATGAGCTGCAGCCCTTGACTGAGAGTATTCCTTGACTGCATTTTCCCTGAGTGCACCGCTGTACAGTAGGCCACCTTGAGGCCAACTTGAGGTCACTCGTCTCAGGTCTGACTCGTCTCTGAGCCCCCATCACATATGGAATGCTGCGAGCTCGTGCTGAGGGAGGGAGGAAAATGGATGATATATTTATGATTGCGGTGAGAGGTGATGTGACCCTCGCAGCGAGCGCTCTCGGGCCGGAACCCAAAGTAGGCGCGAAGCTGCACAAAACAAACTAAAACTAAATACGATGTACATGCAATGTATATGGGAGGTGGGTGGGAGAACTAAAAACGAGAGCACGGGCGAAGGAACGCGCCCGGTGGTGGTGGTAGAGGAAAAAGACGCGATGAGTACTAGTCACAGTGATGACTCCCTCGTGCATTCCTCCGAGTGTATACACTCACTAGGAATGCTGCGAGCTCGTGCTGAGGGAGGGAGAACAATGGATGATATATTTATGATTGCGGTGAGGGGTGATGTGACCCTCGCAGCGAGCGCTCTCGGCCCGGAACCCAGGAAGACAAGCAAAAGACAAGGCAGCCCGAGGGAGGAGGGGTTGCCGGGACAGCGAGGAAGGTGAGCTGAGGCCAAGAGAGCAAGAAAACGGGTGCGGCTAGAGAGCATAGTCGCCGCGCCAAACCAATCCCGGGGCCACAACCATGGAGGTTGGTTGAATAAGCGGGGGGTCGGAGAGAAGGCGTTTGCTTAACGCCACAATGAAAAGTTTGAAGCAGTCGGAAGTCCAACGGCCCAGGCGCTGAATGTCGAGGTCGGAGAGACCAATGAGTCGAGCCCAAGTGGCAGCGCCACGGCGGAAACCATGGCCTGAATATCCCGACGATGAGATCCCGACATGAGTGAGACAGGCCTTCAGACAGTCGATGAAAAGCTTCCGCGAGAAAGCTCCATAGCCTGTACCGTCGCGAGTACGTCGGCCCACAAACACCGGGTCGTCGGGCTTGCCTGGCTTATTGAGGTGGGCTCGAAGAAGGGTGTAGGCACAGGTGGGCAAGCCAGTCTTTGCGATAGTGATGCGTAAGCCAGCGCGGAAGGGGTCCGTTTTGGAGGGCGGGAGGTCGACAGTGAGGTACTCGTCGTTTTGAATGATGTCACGGCGCTTGAGGTTGAAAGCGCCGTCGAAAGAGTCGTAAGTGATCTCGCCGCAGCGCAGAAAACCTGAGAAGGCCAGGGCGTAGGCAACTCGGAGAGTCTCGGCTAGCTCACAAGAAACCCCCCGCGGAAGGGAGATAGGGTTGGCGAGGGAGGCGATCATCTGGGCAAGAACGGGCTGCGTAATAGGAAGTCGCTCCTTACGTTCTGCGTCCCCGTACACCCGGCGTATACCACGAATCACACGCTCGAGAACGCGTGATTCGAAAGTACCCGAGGTCGGTGTGGAAGGACTTGAGGGCACGCACCAATGTAGCGCTTGATTGTTTTCGCACTGCAGCCTGGGGGCAGCGATGCCGCTCATTCCAGAAGGCGGGCTTCTGGCGGGGTATGGAGAGGCGCCGTCAGCGCCATATTTCCGCATGCAGAAAGACTCGAAGGAGTTGCAAGCCGTCTAATTGACGCCGCGGATGGAGGCAGCGAGGCCGTGCCAGAGGAAGTAGGCGACGAGCGGTGGTTGATTGACCCGTTCAGGCCATCCGGCGGGAGGTGGGGGAAGGGAGTGCGCTGTGAGGCAAAGAATTGAGGTAACAATTGTCAGGGAACCCCTGTTCTGCGCAGCATGACGCAAAGGGACTTGGGCACTAAAATTCGGCAAGCGCACCTCAAAAAGCGAAGAACAGCATTCAAACTACATGACAAGCTTCCGCATTACTCAAAGGAGCTAGAGGAGCCACCCAGACGCGTCAAGAGATAAATTGCGAATTTTTGCGATTTTAGCCGATTTTTTTAGGCCTGGTTCACCGTCCGGATAAAGCATCGACCTCTTGGAAGGCCTGGTTCGGATTCGGATAAGATCTTCCCCATTTGAGGTCCGGATAAGATGTCCCAAATCCCAGATTTTTCGGGGCAGGCATCATAGGTGAATGTCAGAGGTCCTGATTCTATTCAGTGAAACAAAAACAATGACCCATCGTGGGAATCTCGACCGTTTTGCCATCACCCTCGGAATGGAGAAGTTCCCGTCAATCCATTGACCGATTGGTCAATGACCCGCCATCAATCATTGCTCCAGTTATCAAACGGACTCCGGCAACGTCCGATCTGCAATCATTTCACCAATTAATGCTCTGGAAGCAGGCGGGAGAGTCGGAAAACCGAGTAGAATACTACCATACAATGTAATGAGGTGTAATTGACAAAATTTGCGATCTTCTACGGAATATAGGTCAAGATACTGCCGAGGTTTCGGGCAAAGAGGTTTCTGCAGCCGCTGATGAACTCGCCGTCATGTCCTCCGCCTCCACACCAAGAGCTTCCTCCTCGTCATCCAGTCCATCCAAACCAGCCTTCCAGAAGAATTCCAACTCTGTTGCCGGCGTACCAACAGAGGGATATGCAAACAAATCTGCAAGCTTGATCTTCTTATATGCTGGGATCCGAGCCCGACGAATTGGTGACGGAAGTCGACGCCGATGGCAAGGTAGAGGTGGAGGTCGCCGCTGACACATCAAGGAGCGCATTAGCAGCCTCCGCGGCGTCGTCTTGGGCATCTTGAACGTCCTGTTTTTCTGCAAGATCAACAAGCATATCTGTGACGACCGAAAAATCGATATCGGGGGAGGCAGCAGGCTCGGAAGGCCGGTCGGTGGAACTAGGAGGGAAGGTAGATGAAGCGACGGGTTCAGCTTCCATGGCAGCAAGCTGTGCTCGGTCGTCGGCAAGGCTGAAATGACGGGTTCCGTGACTTGACCTGACTTGACCAGACCAGCCGCCCGATGACTGTCTTGCACGTCCATACGAACTGTCGTTGATTTATGAACCTTCAACGGATCGAGCCGGTTGCGATGCTTGGTGTGCGTCAGTCCATAGATACTGAAAACTCGTTCTGCACCGGCTGAGTTTGGAACTATGCTCAGAATCCGAATTGCGAGCTTGACAAAGCCGCTGCGTCCTGTCATCCCCGTTCCGCTGTCCATGCGCCGCCATATACTTACCACATCAAGGGGTTTCTTCTATCGAAAGAGTGAGAAAATTGCGTCAAGTGACCAGTAATACCGAAACTTATTTCTGTTTCGTACATTTGTTTGAAGCCGGCTAGCCACATGGACTCCGCTGAATAAAAGCCAATCGAATCGTGATATGACTGGAATGTTTGCACAATGTCGGTGGCGCTCTGTGCCCATAGAAACGTTGATAGGCGCGACAAATGCCGTGATAGAGTGACATGGGGGGCAATTTGGAGGGGTTGAATGCGCGGGAACGGATATAAGGGTTCAAAAAGACTGCGAGGATCATAAGTTCTTGATCAGTCTTACCCCATCTCCGCTCAAGACTGGACTGGACTGTCTTCTTGACAAGCGGTTCGGGGGCAGAGTCAAATAGTCGGAAGAGGTTACCGAGGCACGTCGCTACGGTATCGAGACGACATGTTGGAGCTTGCAAGAGATTAGCCGCAATAGCAAACGACTCGAGGTATACCCCGACACTGAAACATGTATTTAGTCGCACTCATCAGTCAAGTTTCCGGACTCACCGCCGTGTCAGGGGAACTCCCTCTTTTGGCACTACACAGCCACCTATGACGCAGGCCTCCTGCAGATTTAAGACAAGACAAACGAAAGGGACATTCGTATTGGCTGACCGCTAACAAAATGCCGTGAACCGCCCCACTGGTGCATTTTCGAATTCGGTCAGGATTCAGTGTTGACCGTAAGGGATAAGGCCTTAATTGCGTTAAGGGTTATTAAGGCCTTATCATAACCCTTAGAGCCGTAGCACGGCTGCCCAGCTTAAATGCCCGGACCGGCTCAGCCGGCTGCCCGGCGCCTGCAGCCATTTGATTGCCGACCTAATCTCTTTTCTTTCGATATCGACGTCCAGCCCAATGTGGACGCACTTCCTCAAGCTTCATGGGAAGCCTAAATTCAACAGCAGCCACTGGGCTACCTACTGCAAGGGTTGCATCCAGCATGAGAAGGAATTGCTGCAGAACACTGGCACATTCGACAGCGTGGATTGGCAGCACGGTGGACAATCTTTCGTTGATGGTCTATTTGGTGGCGCGAACGGAAGTTTGCAGAGAAGGAGATCAATGATTTGCCAAAATGTCCCTTGGTCTTTTGCTACTGTATCTCCCTGTATGGAGGCAACCGTCACGGTAACGGTGGGGTTGGTTGCGTTGCCTCTTTTTGACGTGGTCACGGTCACGGTGAGGGTCGTTTCCTTGAAAAAATCGTGACATCGAAAAATATGGTTTAAATGCCCAAAAAATCAGTAAGCGCCTTGGGCGCCTTGGACGCCCGTTGCCTCTTTTGGCAACGGTCACGGCTCACGGAGGGTCGGTTGCCTTGAAATAAGGCAACCGTTTTGTCACGGTCGCTTGGCGGTTGCCTCCATACAGGGAGATACAGTATATGACCCACAAAAAATTCAGACCACTTTTTTTTCTGAGTGTTTCTATGTGGTTTTCTCACCAAACGGGACACTTTCCAAAAATCTCGGAGGAAAATTTGGCCAGCACAGCCACAGGATAGTCATCTCGGCAGGCTTCGGCAGCTCGCTTAAGGGTGGGACCTGTCAACCTGTTCGGCGCGATGGGTGACAGGACCTCCCTTGCAGTGTGGAAGGTAATTTCAGAGCAGAAACAGCGAGAATGTCTGCTGAGTCTGTAGGTCAGCCCTTCCAGGCAGGAAAGAACATGTGCATGAGATTTTTTACGCGACTGGGGATTTGGCCATGGGAACGATTAATAAGCGTTACATAACGTGCTTAAGTAAGGTGCGGGGATCCCACGCTCTCTATCTTAGTGCTGTGTAAAATTGCTCCCCGGCCATGTAATTTACTGTAAGTTCAAAGCGGGCCGAGGGAACAGATGTAATTTACATGTAAATTACATGTAAAATTCAAAACTTCCCACGCTCCCAGGGTCTAAAAAAATCCCGTTTTCGATGGTCAAAAGTGTGCCGATCGGTGCCGAACGATTGATCTGTCACAAATGCACTGGAATTGGATTCAAAGTTGCTCTTGAACCTGTTTTTGAAATCCTGAAGGCTGATTCCAGCCGCGTTTGAGCGCTTTTGAGCTTCTGCCTCATTCAGTATTTTACGCTATTTTACACGGACCTTGAGACCCTGGATGTAATGTAAATTACATGTAAAATTCCCGTGATGTAATTTACATAGGGCAATTTTACCCAGCACTAATCGGGCAGCCGAATGATTAACAATTAGTGATACAGTCAATGTACTGCTAGACTGCGACATGGGCTGATAAACGGCCCGCAGTGAGGATAATGGAATATTGATTGATTGGTTGATTGATGGGGTTGAAAACATCGAGGTGGCGGCATACATGGAGCAGGTTAAAAGCTCTGGCCGAGGCTCGTTCTGAATCATCTGGGGACGGTGAGCTTTACTCAGCACAGCGCTTTCCAACTTCGACTGATTTTCATTATCATCAGAAGCGTCCACAACACACGCATTGAACGTCTGTGGTACGACGTCACCCATGGCTTCGGCAAGAAATGAAAAGTTTTCTTTCTTGATTTGGAAACCGACCACGGCCTCAACCCCACGCGCCCGGGCCATATATGGCTCCTTCATCATTTATTCCTTGCGTCGCTCAATCGCAATGCTCAGGGCTGGTGCACAGCATGGAATTCGCACCAGCTTACGGTACGTCGCCAACGTGAACACAGTCCACGCGATCTATTCACGTTCGGGATATTGCGGGAGGGTCCACGACTGCGATACGCATTTCGACAATCCTAAATTGTTCGACGTCTTTCGCGGTCTTGTAAGGTAAGAGGCACTTTACATAAACCATCAACATGTGTCTTGACCACGGATCCCACCTGCATTCCGACTGCAAGCTGGGAAGATCGAATGGGTAAGAACGCAGCAGCTTGGGCAATTACCATGCACAGCAGTCAAAAAAAAATAAAGCCCAAACTGGACTCCATTACACAGTGGCCAACCAAAGCCTACAATATCTTTTGCACGCTCACCAGGATGTAGTCAATGTAATCAAAGTTTTTTAAATAATCGAAGTCTCAAACTGTTTGTCAAGTTCCTGTTTTGCCACCACGGTGGGTTGTGGTGCAAATTCCGCATGTTCCTGGATGGAACCAGTCTCTCTTTGGTGGCTCGAGTCAAAAGAAATTGTGCGCGGTTGCATTTCGAACTCAGCCCTTGATCAAGGAGTCCATGAAAATGCTTGAGGCCGATGTCACGCGGCGTGCGCAGCTTGAA
This sequence comes from Favolaschia claudopus, assembly GCA_037176885.1. Lineage (NCBI taxonomy): Eukaryota > Fungi > Basidiomycota > Agaricomycetes > Agaricales > Mycenaceae > Favolaschia > Favolaschia claudopus. Next base: position 29,325 of record JAWWNJ010000357.1, read on the forward strand.
TTTACATACAGAATTGTAACGGATCTACCGCTCGCATCAGCTCACGGCGAGATTTGCCCGAGTCGTTGCCAAGACTCAATACACAGCCTCCATTTTCTAGTATAAGTAGTTAGCTGATTGTCGTAGATTCCTTTCCCTTAGTCAATTCGCTTCCGTCACAAGAATGGACCTTGGCGAATTTTTATTTGAAGACTAATCACCGCTGGCAAAATATTCAATTATCATTCTTAACAAGGAAATCAGGATCACTCAAGCTCCCCCTTTACTGTAAGCCGGGTGCCGCCATTACAAAACATACTCAAAGGTTTGTCACGAAGCCACGTCCGCCACCATAATAGAAGCTGCTCTACTCCTCAAAAGGATGTGATTTGTGCAATATCAAGAAATTTGGGTGACTGTCCCAAGACCTTTCTCCTCGACCGGCCTTGCTTGTCGGATATCCCCTTCGAAGCTCATCAGAGCATGAGATACGATTGTGCCCATGCTGACGGCAGATGGAGCATCTGCTTTGAGCGCGGAGGCGAGTGGAAGCTTGAGGTTTTTAGGCCTTCTTACCGCAGGTCTTGCGATTGTGGCCGGGCTCTTTGCATTTTCCACAGTGGTCTTCAAAACGACGAACAGTAAGCAGGACATTCAACAATAAATCGAGACCGCACATCGTCTAGGGACTGCTTTGGGCGAGTTTCTTGTGGAGGGGGAGTGTTTGCTGCTCTGTGACTGCGTCAGTGGAGGGAGAGTGGCGCTATGTGTGTCCTATAAACCTCGATGCTAAGGAGTTTGGCTAATGGTTGGCTCTGGGGCGATGAGGAGGACGAGCAGAGCAATCGACTTATGTCCATCCTAGGTAAGGGCAAGGTAATGGTGCGAACTGCACGTGTCCTCGATTTTAAGCCTCGTGTGTGACCATTGGCTGGCAATATATGATTTGTAATCAGACTGATGGTGCGACGAAGTTACCAAACTCAGGACCCCCGGCAACCAACTGTGATGCCTGCCCACAAGATTCTGGATTTTGAGCAATTTTATCCGGACCCCAAATCGGGGCATTCTTATCCGAATTTGACCCAGGCCTCAGCCAGACCGGCGTTTTATCCGAATTTTCGACCAGGCCTACCAAAATCGCCAAAATCCGTTAAAATCAAGAAAAAATTGGAAAAAATCTTCCTGGGTTCATTTTAGGTCGCTTGACGGCCAACGTCGGCCAGAGCCTGCCGAAGCCTCTTTCGCAGGCCTTCTCCTGCTTTTGTCCTCCAAACAAACATCTTAGACGCCAGTCTGCTACAAATCAAGCGTGAAAACAGGCCGGGTTCGCTCAACGCTCGTTGATTTGACCGAAATCTGGCTTCAGATAGCCATTAATTGCTCTTGGATCATCAATGTCTGGCGAGTTCTATCCGCATCCCGACCAGGCTTGGTTGGCAGACCCCACGTTTTATCCGAATTTTTGACCTGACCTGGCGTCCCAAAGTTGGGTTTTTTATCCGAATCCGGGGAGGCTGACGCCGAATTTTGGGCTTGTTTTATCCGAATTGAAAATTTAGCGGGCAGGCATCATAGGTGGTTGCCGGGGGTCCTCCAAACTCCTCATCTGAGCTGATTTTAATTGCTACAACGTCCGGAATGGCATCCTCTGCTCGTGTGCAAGCTCCTGCATCAACCGTTCCTCCTCCTCCATCACCTTTTGTGATAAGGCAGGGCACATACAAATGCTGTGAACGTCCAAATATGAACAAAATCAGATCAATTCGAATATTGCGCGACCTCTGACCACTTTGGGGCTTATCCGTCCCAGGAATATTCAGATATACTTCTTGCCTACAACTCCAGCTACTTTTACAACATTCGGCGAGCTGTGGATAATGTAGACTATTATGTAGTTGCGGCGTTTGTTTGGATATTCTAATCAATTACTGACCTAGCGCTGATGGTAACTCGAGCTGCGGCTCGCCAACAGTGGCAAGAGGTACATACTTGTTTCATCCATTCCCATTGCATTGCACTCTGAACTTTGAATGTAGCAGGCTGCAGCCGCCGCCGTTCCGATCTCGACTGTAGCGCTTTTTGCGCCCGGCCCACTTCTCACCTCGATCATGGAGAAAGCTCCAGTCAATAGGGAGGTTGTACGAGCGACCCAAGTCGCTTTTTGACCGCTCGGATCTCCGAAGCGATGGATCCCAGGTGTGAGCTCTAAGCGACCTAGAAGAGTATTGTCCTGGGGCATTACTAGGTCGCTTGGATCTCACACCTGAGACTGTTCGTCGTGGAGATCTGAGCGGTTTAATAGCGACGTGGGTCGCTTGCACAACCTCTCTAATGTCAAAGTAAGTTCCAGGATTCGCTTGTGTCTCTTGATCACGCTCAAATTTGTGGGTCTTGACAGGAAGGTTTTGGGTAGTCCTTGTCAGGGGACCCCACAGCTATGACTTGGGCAGAAGTTCTCTGTCTCCAAGACATCATGCTGTGCTCACTTATGTCATATCTTACGTCACCTCTTGTATATAAGTAGTCCGCTGGGGATCTCTGATCCCCAGGTTTGTTATCGACTTGGCTCCTGGGCCCTTCTCCCCTTACAGTCCTGGTCAAGAACTTTTGTTACCGCCACCCCTTGCGATGGTCGGGTGATTGCTTCGAAGTTTGATGTTGAATTTCTTGCTAACTTCATGTCGCACCATTCCCTTTCGCTAATTAAACGCATCGTTGGCGAGCCGCTGGATCAGCCTCTGTACTCTTCCACGTCCGAATACTGCGATGCGAGGAATATCAGTATCTGGTCAACATTCCCGGCGTCGATGTGAGTGTTCTTTCTAGTCGACGGAGAGAATGTTCTTATCTTTATCCAGCCAAGCATGATATCTCCTTGCCGCTCAGAGGCAGAGCATGCAGGGATCTCAGACTGCGTTGTCAGCTTTGCTCAGCTTGGAACTGTTAACATCGAGCACTATCCGGACTACCTTGCGACAGGGGATGGTTTCAACGTTGTTGTAGAGGCTTTCGGAGGTCAAGACCGCCCTCATCACGTACTTGAGGTGAGCATTGTGCGCATACTTCATTCCTGTCTCATTTTTCCGGTGGTTCGCGACACCATGCCAAGAACTTATCAAAGCTGCCTTCGATCGCCAGGTCAAGGCAGCCTCGGATATCTTGAGATTCTTGTTCTTTGAGGAGACTAATCCCGCAGACAACCCATGGGGCGATAATCACGAGATGATTGAGCTGATCAGCCGCTTCGTCATTCACTATCTCTTGGAGCCCGGTCATCCTCACCATCCAGATCAAGTGATAGGCGCGCTGATCGACGCCGACTCCACGGCCGCTCGGGCTCTGGAGCGTGCGTTATCTATCTACCAAGCCCTACTTACAGTCTCAAATGTCGTCTCCCTCTCAGACCTTCTCTCCTGAGCAGCAGCTCAACAACACCAACCTCCCTCTTGCTGGATTTCCTCGCGACTTCCAAGGATATTCCTTCGACACCCACGGATTCGGCGACCAACTCCCCTCCGAGCACAGGATGAACGCGAATTTACACGCGCCTCTCAGTCCCTACTTTGCCATTTGACACGGCTCCTCCCTTCCTCGACTTGTCGACAAATCGACACATTGGCTATCTCCCGCCCGTTTCCGGTTCCACAGCCAACCCCCGTCCCTGCCCCATTCGTCATACGCGACATGAATGCGTTCCCGGCCCTTCCTGGGTCTGACGCAAGTACAACAACATCCGACACGACACGCCCCATTTAGACAGGTAACATAAAGCATCAAAGCCGGCACATCTACATCAAAGCCGACACATCCGCCAAATTTGGACATTTCCGCTGTCAAACAGGGAACTTCTCCATTCCGAGGGTGATGGTAAAACGGTCGAGATTCCCACGGTGGGTTATTGTTTTCCCTTCTCCAAGGGGAAATCCCTCGGCCGGGAAAACACGTTTTCGGCACCCAGAAAAGCCTCGGAATGACCGATTTTTTCTTCGACTCCCCTCTCAATTTTCAAATCACGGGGGATTTCCTTTCTGGGAACGGCCAAAAAAAAACTTGACGTTCTCATTAGTTTCCGGATCGGCTGTAGAATAAGTATGTATAGTCTTTTCTTTTGCAATACCCTTTACACAAAGGCTTCGGAGGCTCGGACCTCTGGGCATAAAGAGTACTGTACTATTTCAACCTTAGATTCACCGGGTGTGACATGTTATTGTTTAGATTCAACTTTCAGATGATTCATCATTGATGGAATTCCCATTTTGGGCGATTTTTCGCGTTTTGCCGATGAATTTTGATGGGAAAATGGCCCAAAACTAGCCTGTTACTCGTTACGAATTTTAAATAGCTTCAATTCAGAGGCCGCTGTGACGCGTTACTTGAATCTACGGTTGTAATAATACAGTATTTAGAAGTGTACACAAAGTATTTACTGTGCCCAAAATGCCAATTGAAGAAGGCCGCTACCCGAAACGGAAACGTTATACACTTATATATGAAAAGAAAGCCGATGCTGGTTATAGGCTTATTCCAGGAATTTCAGGGGCGGTGCGCGTGCCCAAGGTATCATCGGTTTGTGTCGTTCAGCAGCCTCAGCTAAGGGAATTTGTACATAGGACGTGGCAAGGGGTGGTAGAAAGAAGAGGGCCATACAAAAAACCAAGGCTAAGTCTAAGACAACGATAGAAGAGGGCCCGTCAACACAAATTGTCGTCAAAGAGTATCCTGGAGTCCGAGAAGTCAAAAAAAAGTGGGGTTCTCGCTGTTGCCGCGATACAGACGGTTCATGTGCATACGTACTAGCCCTGGCAATCACAGCTGCAATGATATCCCCAAAGCCAGTTCCGGATGAGGTTGGTCTGAGGAGACCCTTTCCGTTAGTTCGGAATGTGTGAGCGTGAGCATAGTTGATATTCCACGGGAGACACACATGTCAAGCAGACCTGGGAACGAGAACACTTGCTCGTTGGTGAGAGGCCGTCACAGTGTGCGACCGGAATAACTGATTAGATCTCAGACCTGTTGTGTAACAGCCGGAGCTGTGAGATTCACGATCCACAACGAAGCGTTTGTCATTGCGGAGGGAGGCACGGCGGTGATTCCTCGAGGTTGTCGGCCACAAATACTTTTATACACGGATCATCGTGGGCTGACTTTTTGAGTAGGGAATATTATAGGCTCGAAACAGTTTCGGAGACTCCATCAAGAATCCATATTTCTCGATTTTCTTACAGGGAGGAAGAGCCTGACTAAGCCAGGAATGCGAAGAAGATGAATGGCTCGAGGTACAGTGGCGGCAAAAAATACTTGCCGTCACTTTGTCGCGAGTCACAGACCATGGAATCGGCCCAAAATAAAATTTACACTCACTTTTGATTGTATGCCAATAAATTGACTCCATCTTCCAAAATAGGAAAATTCGGATCAGCAGATTTGACCCACAGTCAAGATCTGTGAAGATAGTCTGAAAGTGGAACCCAGCTCGCACTTTAGTTGAATCCAATTGACCCCCTTTTGAGCTCGCAATGGCCAGTCGAAGTCGACCATTTTTGCCATTTTTGCTCAATTTTTGACGTCAACTTCAACCAACCATTGCGAACTCAAAACAGGGTCAATTGTGTTCAACTAAAGTAGTGATACGCGGGTGTTTGGTTCATGTTGGAAACACGGCAATCCCCGGGAGATTGATGATTTGAGCGCGCGGAGCAGAGGGATCACAGAACATTCAGAACTCGTTGTTGTTGCGGTGAAAGTAATTTTGTCGAGGTATTGGGACGCGGTCCCGCTAGTGTGGGGGGCAGAATTGTTTTGGATCGATTGCGCCAGGCAGTTTGCCAGAATGGCAGGCAGAATGTGGGCAGAATTTGGCACAATTAGGCAGAATTGATTTTGAAATCTAATTGTTTGCAGTGTTTCTAAGGTTTTGGTGCTATCCTTCCACGAGAGTAGTGATATTACACCTTGAATTGTGCCCCGGCGCAGGTACTTGCTCTATATTGTCCTCAATAATGGTTCCAAGCTGATCAAAATGACAAAAACAAGCTGTAAAAACATGAATAATGTCTATGTATTAATATTGTATACTATTTGAGACTTGGAAATGACTTGAACAGGGGCCTTTGAACAAATAAAAGCATTTCCCTGGTCAGCTTTTAATTATTGTTCAGACATTGTGCCACATTCTGCCGGCCCAATAGCGATTGCGCCATTCTGCCTGCCGTTCTGTCGGGTCAAATGGCAGAATGGCAGGATTCTGCCAACAGCTTTAGGTCCCGCCTTTACATTGGTTGTATTCGACCGTGAATGCTCCATCGTGATTGCTTTCGGTACTATTTGTCTTCCAAAAAGATCCGCAGTGCGATGTGCTCTTCTCCTTGATTCCGTGCCCCATATTTCGTGGCATTACTCTCTTCATCACTTGTATTGATGAAATTCCAGACAGATTATAGTGCAAGAAACAATTGTATTATTTAATTTTGTCTCATACAGTACATAGTACAGAGGAGATCTACGGCGTCGCGACTTATGCATTGAGGTAGTTATGGAGGGGGGGGGGGGGGGGGGGGGGGGGGGGGGGGGGGGGGGGGGGGGGGGGGGGGGGCGGCGCGCTGGCAATGTTGAAGGAAGGGAGTATTCGAGGCGGCAGGGGGAGACTGAAAGATACGGGTCGCGGGGGAATTGAAGTGTGCGAGGCAGAGGGGTGGGGGTAAGCAGCGATGATGAAAGTGCGAGGAGAGTCGGCGGGTCGCGCGCTTGTCCAGAGCGGTCTTTGATCCCATCACAGTTATACCAATGTACTCGTTCCACTGCCAGTCCGGTGACTCCGGTCTATCTCATGCCTGCTGTACGCCAAAGTGACAAGTCGCCCCTCTCAAGCATTTCCTGATGAAGAGCTGAAAGCTCCTGCGTGGGCACCGACCAATATCCAGGATCCCGACAAAGACGAGGTTGTTTGGGCACTGTTCAAGGAACGTGTCGCGGGTTCGTGTCAGTTTTCTGGCATTCCAGGTAAACACAAACAACAGGTTGCGACCTTTCTTCCTCTGAGTCTCTACGGAGGCGGTTCGGTCTGGCTCACGTGCTGGAACAATGTGATCTGGGTGAGTGCATCGTGTGTCAAGCAACTTGAACTCGCGCATGGATTTAGGGAATACCTCTGCTCCTGGGAAATTTGACCAGCTTGCGCACTGGAATCTCCAAAACACGAGAAGCTCCGGCGAGGATTTGACCGCTCCCTCCGCAAATTGGGGGAATCGGGATGCCAACCTATATCTGAACTACCCCGTTCGATTAATGTCGTGCCGGAGAATGGTCGAGCAACGGAGTGCTTGCAACTGGATCAAAAGGAAACGCTCGACCTGGCTAATAGCATCATCGAATCTGTGTGCTCTTCTGTTGTGTGTACATATATCCTTAGCATCTTAATTTCAGGCAGATAGCGCGTGGCACTCGGGATCATTGACCAAGGCCTTGCCACGCAGGATCTTGCTCAGAGTACAGGCTCCGGCACCGGCCTGGTGTCCGATTCGACTCCACCAAAAAACAGCCTTAGACGGAGTCCTAACCTCTGTGCTGCTCTGTGCGATGATTGAGCCACGACCCAGACACTATCCCAACCGCCTCCGAAGGGCAGAAGATTCCACGAGCCCGGTCAAAATACGACGGAAGCTTCGTAACATGCCAGCTCGTTTCCGGCGCAAGCGATTAGTATACTCTATATATACCCATGAAGCCATATCGTGGGACAATTGAGTGCGCATGGCATAAGTATGCACACTCGATATTCCAACAGGTGCTGCACCTGTTGGAATTGTTAGAAGGACTTGAGAAGGACGATATTATTCATATCTCATGTGTCATCCCTACATGTAAGTACTCGGCCCTGTCGTACTGGTATATATTGATCCCTTCTTCCCCTTCTACCACCATCTCAACAGGTTATGGGCCTGGCGATTTTTTAATTTTACTCTGCTATTCTTGCTGCGCGCGACAATTTTTTTTGGATTCACTCGAGTGTCCTAAAATGGAATGTATGGGAAAAAGCTTAAGACGACGAATGACTGAGAGTGACTGGGTAGGCTGTACCCTGCTGTAGCTGGCTGTGCCGTGGCAGTACTTCAGCAATACCCAGACAGCACCGGAACCGACGCGTCTCCTACAACAGATCCAAGTGATATCAAAGTGATATTAATAATATGCATATGCGTTGAACTGCTCGCGATCAATTTTGATGGCCCGATCAGGCATATAATAAGTCCTTGATCCGTAGATGATGTTCAAAAGTTGTTTCGGGAGAAACCCATTGTTGAGCTAGAGCTGCGTCAAGTTGGCCAAAAATGGTCAAAAATGGCCAAAATAGCCAAAATCAAGAAAAAATGGCCGACTTTCAGGGCGGTATAACTCAGTAGCCGCGGTAGCAATCAATCCAAATTGACTTTTGAATCAGTCAGTACAGTGACGGCCCAAGGGGTGTCAGATCTCTGGATCGGGCATACATCAACCGTCGCGTTTTGGTCACGTTTTCCTTACGTTCTGACGTCGAAACCGACCAAGTCCGAAGAATCGGACTCCTTCGGGCAGCTCGTAACACTTCCTGCACCGCGATATAGAGATTGCTGCTTCAAAAGAAATGGCTAGGGTGTATATTTTACTCCATCTCACAACCTCCCATGAGTATCCATACCCAGAGGTAATAAATACAGTGTATAAAAGCAATATTGATGGCTCTCGGATGCACATTTGATGGCCCATCAAAAAATCATCACGACAAATTGGAAATCACTCATTTTGAAGAGTGCAGTCTCTGAGAGTGGATCATCATTTTTTGATGGAATCGATCACTGCATCATGCGTCTTGGAGGCACTCAGAGAACCAAGGCAAGTTGAATTGTCCCCAAATTAAGGCCTAGCAAGCAGGAATTGCAAAAAACCGAGCGCTAAAGACTTAATCGGATTACGAGTATTAATGGTGTCGCTGTTTTTTCCCGTTTCTGGACGCTGGATGAACACCCTTGCCCAAATCAAAAGTGCTAGGCAGTCTAGAATGACCACGCGCATATTCTTAGTACGGTGATTTGATTGATAAATTGTGATGCGCGATCAAATGTCCGAAAAAGGCAAAACACCCAAAATTCAGCTTGCCGTGGGATGTTTTCCATCAAACTTCAAATCGGCCAAATTGTAGCCCTGAAGGAGTAGACAGGCCTGGCACTTTGAATTATCCAAAAATGTACATGCAATACCGAGATATATGGACTTCAAAGTCGGAAAAAAATAGCAAAAATGGCCAAAATTGACGAAAACCACAATATTGCACGGGTTATAGCGACAGAACCGATGCATATTTCTGCCCAATTCGAAATGCCACATCTGTCTACTCGTCAAGGGCTACAATCTGGCCTATCCAGATTTTGATGAAAAATATCTTGCGCCGAGCTGGATTTGTTGGAGCCACATAGAAAATTCCTAGAGTCTAGGTCCAGCTGAAAATATTTGAAAAGGATGTAGGTGCCGGCAGTTCTCTATCTTGTTTGGAAATTTACCTTCTCAGTCACCGAATTTTCGCATCCTCGATATCGAATTTGCAATCGCAAACTTGGTATGGGGTCCAAGAGTACATCCCAGCTCTGGTTTAGTTTCCGATAAACAATATGAGCTTTCTCACATCTTTGCATTGAGATAATTCACTTAGCTGACTCGACGCGGAGAATACTGAATGTAACGACCAAGGGGGCTAAAACCCTTCGATCCAGCCACGAGGGGCGCATGTGCGCAGAATGACGGGATTCATTCACATTGCCTGTATCATCATTGGGTAGTCTGCGAGGGATGGACGGTCTTCCCTTGAAGTGAAAAGATTGGCCAATGAACCAAGTCAGTTGTATCGTGATTCGTTAGCCAGGCCAGTTTAATTCCTGCAACACAGATGCTGCCTATTTTGAGTCTGGGGGCCCTGATATCAGCGCTTTTTGACAGCGAGTTCCCAGTTCCACAAGAAAATCGAGTCGATGCATTCAACGACGAGCGGACCCGGAAATTTGACCAGCCGACTGCCGTTGACAGCAGATTCAATGGTCGATGTGCGTTGACAGTTGATACAATGAGAATACTGATTCGAGATTGAGACTAAGTGGAGTGCAACCGCTTGCGGAGATTCGCCGACTCGGGGAACGTGGATTTTCTCTTTGAATTGTTGTTGGTACAGAGTACAGACTGTAGACGCGGATGTAGCAGAACTTGAAAGTCGACGGTGATGCGATGGTTGGGTGTTGGAAGTTCCAGTGTCGATGACATCAATGTTTGGGAGTCTTTGAAAAGCTGTGCTTCGGGAGGAAAACGGGCATCAATGGGTTGCATCCGATGTGCTGCTTAGCTAATTATGAGGTTGGAGAGACCTTGTCAAGCAAGGTAACACCACCTGGTGTTTCTGTGCATGCTTGATTTGTGGTATGATACTTCTAGGGCCTAAATATACATGCTCTATGTTGTCGCGACCTGCGGGGAAGGATTCTAGCTTTGTTTGCTGTTGTTGCTCTTCTACGTTATTTGGCCCATTTGGGTGGAGCCAAACTTTGGCCCTTGAACTCACTCAAAACAGACTGTATCGACCCCGAATTTTTGACGAATCTGCAGAACGGATGCGGGGCTATTACCCTAGCACAAAAAACTCAGAGTTTTGGTGCATTTTTCATCGAATACTCCGCGGGAAAGCTAATCGTTGCGCTTCCCAGTTTACGACTGTATCCGTGAACGCTTTTTAGCAAAAGTCATTACAAAAGTTTGTATTGAATCTTAATTTTTGAAGCCCTCCTAACGCTTTACTGATCGTGAGAATTTATGCTTAGCAAATGAAATTCCACTTGTGAGGGTTCGACTCCCGGCTTAGCCTTTTCTTTTTGTCGCAATCAGTCACCAGGCGGTCTTATATGAACCGGTTCTTATCTTTGCTCCGCGCGGTTGGCGTGTTTCTTGGAGACCAGCATATGTGAAATTAGGAGGTTAGCTGCATTATATGAATTGCGATGATTTCCTCCGCTTCGTTTGGCTTTTCAGGGGCTTTTCAGGGGCTTTTCAGGGGTTAAGAACTTTGCCTTGGCATCTTCCATCCTCCCATCTCCTTCGCTGCAGTCGATGGAGAGATATTCGGACTTCATTCTTGACGAGGTGAGCTTGGGAAAGTCCCATTTTGGATCTAGTTCATAATGAGCTTGTCCCAGGCGAATCCCGAAGTGAGGTGTAGAATGGAGAGCTTGGATGAGGAAGAAGTGTCTCTAAGAGAGCTGAGCAGAAAACGTCAGGTTGCGACCACGAATTTCCTTGTGTGAGTAAAATCAGTTATTCCCTCTTCTGCAATTTCTGATGTGAAGGTTTATCAGACTACTGAGGCCACTTTGGCTGCGATTTATTCTGCGATGAAAGTTACAAAAGTGAGCTTTAACCGTTATGTGGGATGAAAACTCACATATGGTAGCAATACTCTGCCTTCTACAGTGCCATGATCCTAGCCACAGGCGATACTATGCATCCCTTGCCTGTCATGGTGCCCAGCTTTTCGGCCCAATCCTTCGATCGGACTACTCGTAACTGGGGAAATGCACATGATGTTACAGCCGTGACAAAACCGAGGTCCGGGTCGAACCCCGCCAACAATTTCAGACTAAGCATGTCCCGGTTCACGCAAACACCCTTGACTAACATCCCAAGCCAAGAACACAGAAGCGTGCATAAACCTGGATAGAGACCATGAGAATTTTAGAGCCCGGGCGTACAATACAACATACGCTTGAAAAGATGTCGGTAGTCCATGTTCATCAAGAGAGGATTGGCGCTAGTCACTGAGAGAGAGAGATACGTGAGAAATATAATTTTTGTCTACTTTTGGGCAGATGACTCGGCTCTCGAGTCCGCAATACCTCTACAGCAAGGGAGGGCCTCGGCAGCCCCCCGTGTAACTAAAAGTCTACACAGGTATGCAAAAGACTAAGGAGAAGCTGGGGATGGAGGGTGGGACGACAAAGAAAAACTAAGGAGGTCCTCAGGAGGGCAGCGAAGGCGGGGAGAAAGCGAGTGTGGTGGGAGGAAGCAAAAAGGATGAGATGACGAGGAGGGGATGACGTGATCTTAGCCAATCCCCTTGGTCTCTCCAGACCATCCAGGATTGGCGCTAGTCACTGAGAGAGAGAGATACGTGAGAAATATGATTTTTGTCTACTTTTGGGCAGATGACTCGGCTCTCGAGTCCGCAATACCTCTACAGCAAGGGAGGGCCTCGGCAGCCCAAGAGCAAAGCTCTGCGCAAGCGACCAGTCAAAGGTGGGGGGCGCAGAAGCCAGAGGCACTCCACAAACAGCATGCTAGTGCCAGCCAGTCTCCCGTCGTCGCGCAATCTGTGCTTGACGGGAAACAGCAGCAGTACGTGTGGGTCCGGCGCGAGGAGGTTTTGGCGCCCTCAAGGGACGGGGAAGCGAGGCTGGTAAGGATGGAGGGGGGACAGATGGAGGCACGCGTTTCGAAGAAGACCGTTTTGCCGTAGAGGGGGCAGGGGGAGCGGATGGAGGGGGGACAGATGCGGCTGCACGTCTCGGGCGTTTAGAAGTGGAGAGAACCGGGGGGGTTGGGTGGAGGGGGGAGAGGTGGAGGCGCGCGCTTCGAGAAAGACCGCTTGGAAGCAGGGAGGGAAGGGGGAGGGGGTGGAGGGGGGGAGAGGTGTGGGACGGGCTGGAATCCGGATGAAGAGACGGGGAGGGGTAGTGGGGGCAACAGGGGGCGTCGAGGCAGGACGGGAGCGATAGATGGCAGAGGTGGAGTGGAGTTTGGAGGACAACTCACGTAGCATGGAGAGGGGGGCAGTCAACATAGAGCTTCCACGCGTCCGATTTCCAGCGGCCCAGGAGCTTAATCTGCTCCTGAGTGTACCCTGCCTCCGCAGCAGCGAAGGCAGCTCCACGGCGGAAACTGTGGCCGGTGAACTCACCCGAGCTATACCCAGCCCTTCGAAGGCAGTCGTCAAGTGCGGAGAGGGCAAAGGAGCGTGAGAGGGGTGCACCCGTGGAGGTGACGAACAGCGGAGCATACGGGGAGACAGCTGGACGACACTCACGGTACGCTCTGAACCGGGCAACAGGACAGGTTGGGGCACCAACAGCGGCCCCACAAAGGACCTGAGCCCCTCGCCGTCCAGGGTCCGTCTTGCTTGCCTGGATGGTGCAGAGAAGGGAGGAGTCAGTGACATTCGAGATGCAGCCCTCTGTAAGGTTGATGGAGGGGTCGAAGGCTGCACCGTCAGCGACTCTGAACTCCCCGCAGCGCATGAATGCTGTCCAGGCAAGGGTGAAAGCGGAGGCGAGCATCCTACCATCATGGTCGTCTGGGAGCTCCGCGATAATGTCAGCGAGGATCTGGCGCGTGATGGGCCGATGAAGGCGGCGGGGCGCAGTACCGTACCGGCGTTCAGCGGCGATGAGGCGCTTGAGAATGGGGTCATCGGTTAAATCCAGCGAGGTCGCATATCAATGCGTAGAGGGGATTGCCGGGGAGATTTTCATTCAATTTTCACTGTGCATACATAAGTAGCATGAACGAAGTTCGACAGTGTCGCAAGTGGGGCAGCAGCACCTCTTCTCGCACCCTGAGACCACGATAAATGACATTCTCGTAACTAAAAGCAGCATCCTTCACTACATACCATAAGCGGATTTGTGCAAAGAGACCCGGGTCGCTTTGGGACTGCTCAGATCTCGACAACGAGCAGTTCCAGGTGTGAGGTCCCAGCAACCTAGGAATGGCCCATGGCAATACTCTTCTAGGTCGCTTAGAGCTCCCACCTGGTATCTGTCGTTGCGGAGATCCGAGCGGTCGAAAAGCGACCTGGGTCGCTCGCACAAACTCCCTATTGAGTCCTCACATGGCGATGCGAAAGCATCGAATCAGACACAACTGGCCGGGCTCAATTTATAGAAACATTTATAGAAACACAGCAAGTAAGTAGCAGTGGAATCGTCGTCCACATCAAACTTCAGTAAGCGAATCATGTTGTCTCCAACTGGATATACAAGTGCATGTAAATTGCGTGCTCGGAGTCGGTAGGGTATGTTTTTGGCAACGGCTACACACGAAGCTACAACAATAACAACAATACAGACAAAACCTGTGGACAATGTCCAATGTATGTCATAAGCGACAAACAATAATTCAAGTATCGGCTCTAGATATCACGCGAGCGAGGACGGCATCCGTCAGCCAGAGACGAAAACAAACCCCCAGTTCATCAGATTTTGCTTCAGGACTAGCAGAATGTTGACGGAGTCTTGGTACGTGCCCTCTTCCAACTCTGAAATGTGATCCATTGCCTGTCGGAATGCGCTCCTGGA
>JAWWNJ010000358.1:0-43465 GCA_037176885.1 Favolaschia claudopus
GTTCATTCTCTGGTCTCTCCTCTCACAGCCCGCCGCGCGTCACTTGCCCTACATCAGCACGTTTATACAAGACGAAGCCATGTATACACTCACGACACGCAATCGTCGCCTCCAGCGCCGTAATCTTATTCTGCTGCTCCACGATGCAGATCTGGCTCCTATACAAAGCCGTCGAGTCTCGCATACTTGCAGAAGCCACTGATACGAAGACCGTGCGCCGGTTAGTCGGAGGACACCACCAGCGAGAAATCAAATGACGATTCACGCACCCCGCTCATTTAACGCCCCGAGCTCCTGAATCCGGTGCTCCAGTCGGCGTATGGTCTCCACCTCCGCAGTAGAACCGCCTGCTCCTGCTCGGTGCATCACAGGCTGCCCACCCCCCGACGCCATCATGTCCAATGTGCCCATACGCGCGAGCCCGATACCGCCTCGAAACGGAGGATTGATATTCCGGCCTCCGTGCTGAGTATAGTGCAGGGTGCCTCCGATGGGCTGGGCGTCTGCGGCGTCTGAGTTATCCATCATCAGCATCGCCGGCAGATTCAGCTTCGCGCGAGGGACATAGCTTACAATACATGCTGTGCAAGGAGTCGCGAACGGCGCGGTTTCTCGCGGTGAAGGAGACGTTGGTGCCTTTGCCTGTTGTGAGTATTGTCGACGGGGCGCGGTGTGCTTCGGGGACTTTGGTTTCCAGGGCGGTTAGCCGCGTTTTCGCTGAAGATGAGGGGGACAATGAAACGACCGTGTCAGAAGGATAGACGACATGGGTGGACAAGAGACTTCTACCATCTGCGGCCGTGTTTTCGGCGGCGACACGTTCTACCTTTCGGTGAGTGTCTTCGTTCGAGGAAGATAATGTGTGCAAAGAACTCACGCGCATCGGAAGACTTCATCATCTCATCGCCGAACCCGTCGCACATCAAGTCCAGAAACTCAGGATGGATGGGCATCCGCTCCTTCGCATAATCAAAGCCCTCCTCATTCAGCTGGCTATCAAGCGCCTCCACCCTCGCTTTTAAAGCAGCATTCTCACTCTCCAGGCGCTTCACCGCCCCATCCCGCTGCTGTTCCTGCGTTTGCTTCGTCAACGCATCCACCGTCGCTCTCAAAGCAGCCACCTCCGCCTCGAGCTCGCCAAGGGTTTTCGCCGACGCCTCCAGAATCGCATTGTCCGCATTGACGGCTGCTTGCTCGCGCCGCTCTTTGCTCCGACGCGTGTTGTTTCGGGGTTTGGCGTAGAATTCGTCCCATTCGCTGCGGGCGTTCTGTCTTTCGCCGGGTTGCACGGACGGTGTGCCCTCGTCCTTCTCCAATAGCATCTTACGTGCCTTCTTCTGAGGCGGCACTTTCTTCTCTCCGCCCTCCACCTCCACCTTGCGCTTCGCGTTCCCCTTCAATTTCTTACTGCCCCCCTCTCCTCTGCCCACCGCCCCCGCTGGTACTACCTCGTCATGCTTCCCCATCGTCCGTGCCACAATCGCCCTCCCCGCACTCTCAAGATCCCCAGCCTGCAGCGTCGTGCGCACCTCCCTCCTCGTGTTATTGATCGACGCAACGGAGTACCACCCAAACTTCTTCATCGGCCAGAGGAACTGGTACGGGAAGTACGGATGCCCCAATAGTCCCGCCTCGTCGCCTTTGAGGTTGCGCGTGCAGTTGGAGGAGACGGCGCTCCAGCGCGTCCACGCGCCGGGGCTGGATTCTTCAAGTTCATCAGACATGTTCGCGTTCGCATTGGCGGGGAGGTACGCGTACAGCGCCTTGCTTGTGTAGGAGACGTAGATGTCGCCGAAGGAGAAGCGGTCGGTGAGGTCTGTTGGTGGGGTGTCCTCCGTGCCGATGAGGATGAAGAAGGCGATTTGGAGCTTTGCGCTGGTGGAGCGGTGGTGGCGGAAGGGGAGGTAGGGGTAGTTTTGGGGGAGGTAGTCGACGAGGAAGGTGTGGGTCGTGGCTGTTATCCCTCGGGCGGCGAAAGACGCGGGGAGGGGCATGCTGCATGGGTGGGGGGTTTGTATCAGGGTGTCGGTCGTTGGCAATGTGTTTTGGGTTTCAGGGCCTAGTTGGGCGATTAGTCGGGGGACGGGAATGGGTTGTGTGGTGGCGACGTTGTCGAGAGCAGGGGTGAAGTCCGCTTGCAACAATCGGGGGGCGTCCTGTACGGGATTGGATGGAGAGAAGTGAGTAATAAAAAAGACAGTACCGAGTCATTCTGGCTGGAACTCGGAAACCCAATATCAATGTCTTCGCTAGACATCCGCGAGTCAAAGGAGCAGAAACCACATACGAAGAGCCACCGTACCTCATGGGCTCGAGTGTACTCCGAATCATTGAGTCATTGAAAACTTCTCTGCCGTTGTGCCTAGTCTGCACTCGCCAACCTCAGTTCGTCGAAGAAAAATGGATGAAGAGGCGACGACATACCGATTTAGTTTGATCACCACCATCCGCGCTCAAGCGACAAAGAGTCCTCCTCAGCCAAGGGCATATACATGAAGCGGTAAAGCTGAGCAAACCTTGCGGGCTGAAGCTCAAGCGCCATCCGAATCGTCGAAACTCTGTATTCTTCTGCGCGGTCTGTGGCGCGTCCAATTTGGGTCAAAGAACCTCGGCTTGGAGCGACGTCACGGTACGAAAAGAACTTGCCCCGGATTACTTATTTACCTAATGAATACGAATTCAATCAGTGGCAGTTGGTCGGCCGTGGCTACTCAACGCGCACAGACCTTTTATCGACACCGCAGTACACCCAGAAAACCGGCGAGACAAGGGAGAAAAAGGAATGAATCACACGTGACCGCGTACCTATCGTACCTTCTGACTCTGCAGTGCCTCCAATTTTTCAATTTTCTACGAAGCTCCGGACAAGACAAGACAACTTTGAAATAACCCAGCAAGGAAATAAAATTTATAAAGCGCAGTGAAATTGCCAATGTCTCGCACAACATGACCGCGTCTACATTCCTCGTCGGACACGATCGAGGCTGCATTACAATGGATCGATCGACCAAAGCGATTGAAAGCGTCATTCCGCACTCGCTCGCTTTCGTTTCTTGTTCTCTTCGACCACGACCACGACCACGACCACATTCCTATCCCAATCCCAGTCTCCGATCTCGCCCACATCCTACCCGCCTCGCGCCCACGCCCACGCCCACGCCCAACCTACCCCCCACACCTCGCCTCGCCCAACATACCCACCCACGCAGACGCCCCGCCGGCGCACGACGACGACAACGACACATCATGACCACCCTCACCACCGCGCTCCTCGGCCCCATTTCTTCCTCCTTACCCTCCTTCCCTTTCCCCACCTCCCTCCTGCGCATCTTCTTCCCCTTCTCCTACCCCACCTCAACCTCTCCCCCTCCCTCAAACTCTTCCTCACCGCCGCCGCAAACGACGCCTACGCTCCCCGCCAGCAAAAGCGACTCCCTTTGCACCGCTCGCCCAACTCGCCATCGCCATGCGCAAGGAGGTGGCGCAACAAGACGCCCGCAAAGCGCGGCCGGTGCGGTGGAAGGACATTGGCGCTGGGCGGGTCCCGAGAGTGGTGTTATTCTGCATTACCACCACCATCAGCACGCTGAAGAGAAGGAGCCGGGATTGAAGGTACGTACCAGACTAGAACCTCGCCCTGGCGGAACGACGGCTGATAGCGACTTTTGCAGACTCTCGCGGACGTGCAAGTATCCCATCCCTCGCCCGTATTTGCGTGTCGCCCGCGGCGCGTGCGGACGTATTACCCCGCGCCGGAGGAGAGCGCACGCTGCGACGACGCGGTTGATGCTGTTATGCATGCGCTCGATAGTCGCGAGAGGATCTTTACCTTATCCACCACCTCCGACGACGATTCCTCCTTCGACGACACCGACTTCGATATCTCCCTCATCAGCGCCACCTCCGCCTCGTCCTCCAGCTTCGACGGCAATGCCGACTCCGACACCTCCTTCTCGTCCTCGTCGTTCGTCCTCCCCCCACCACCAGCGCCTCCTCATCCGCGAGCCAACAACCCCGGCCTCGGTATCAACGGCCTCTGCAAGGCAGACGGCTCGCCTTTCGACGGGATGGGGGTCGTTTCATTCGGGGCGCACGCAGAACCCGAGTCTAGTACTAGTAGTCCGCGACGCCGCGCCCCGGATATCCTTGGACTGTCGCGTGCGTTCCTGGAAGAGGCGGAGCGGACGTGGGCTGCGGATCCGCATCATCGGATGTTGAGTGTTATTGAGGAGGAGGAGCTCGAAGAAGGGGAGGGGGAGGAGGGTGTCATGGTTTCGCCTCGGGTTGAGAGCAGAAGGAGCGATGTGCATACGACGAAGAACAAGACGAAGACGAAGACTACTCGACCAATCGTGCGGAAACGCGATCTCTCGGCACTCGATACGATTTCGAGCGGGCTGAAGCGGCGGCAGAATTCTCGCGATCGTTTGTCTCCCCAACCCAAGCCCAAGCCGTCGTCGTCGTCGTCGGGGCCGCTGAGGCGCTCGCCTTCGAAGGAGCCGAGTGGAAGGCCGAGGACGCCGCTTCCTGTTTGGCATCGCTGAAGGGGTTTCGATCATGAAGCGCTGGGGAGAGGGTGTATCTTTCGCTGGGTTGGGCTTGGTTTGGACTTGACGAGGTTGTTGTGTTGACGAATTCATGTATTTTATGTGTACGAATAACGAAAACGACGACGCCGATTCACCGCGAACCCATGATTTCGAGTCGTCGACATCGTGTGTCGCCCAGAAGCTCGAATCTTGCGCTGTAGACCTCTTCGGGGGTTGGCTCAAGCCATATTGTTACAATTTGAGTGAGCTGAGCTTGTCGATTCGTTGAGTGCCCGTCCAAGAGAACATCGAGGACGACGAGGAGTTGACGACGAGGCCCGGACAGTGTTGACGCGCTGACTCATCCTTTCTCACGGCTGTGCTTCCCACCAACCATCAACCTTGCCATCGACCACTACTTCAGCCAACCTTGAGCCAGCCTCGCAAAGTTTGAGTCTCGAGGTTCACAATGAACCAACTGGATGCTAGTAATAAGGCTGACCCGTCTTCAAAGTATGTATTTCTCTAGTTTTATGACTTTAGGCTAATTCAAGTTTATTATGTAATATTGTTCGCAGAAAACGCACTCGAGAAGAAGAATCTTGTGTTACCCTCACTCAGTCTTCAAAGCGCCACTGCACTACAAAAGCTGCTGCCATCTCAGCATCAGAACAATCTGCAAATGACTCCAAAGTTCAACCACTAAAGCCCCATCCGTGCCTCGTTCAACCGCCACCTGGAGGGGGACAACATCACATGTCTCATGCAGACCTTTCTCGTCGATAAATTGCCCGAGAACTACCCATATCTTCCTTTCCCCGTTGATATTCTCCATTTTTTCATTCAAGTCTCGTCGATAGATATTCAGAATCCAAACCAGCACGCAATACCCTTCAACTGTTTCGTGGGCCCTGATCCACCCCCAGCTGACACCGGAGCCGCCGCCGCTCTGGGCGACCTGTATTTCACATTAGATGAGGACGGCTACGCGTCCAAGCTATACGCGTTTCTCGCCACTGATGATTTGTTCGCCGAGGAAGGGGTCTGGACGCGCTGGGCGGCCGTCGAAGGCGCAGTGCCTGATATAGATCTCAATCTACTGCTCCGCCACCCTCACTTCCCCGACCGCTACCTCTGGCCTATCCACGGATTCGCGTGGTTCCCATTCGACGCTGTGGTTAGCAATCCGCTGGAATCGAATATCGGTCAGACGAGCGACTCGGATGGCACTTGCATGAAACAGATCATCAAACGCACCGCAAAACGTCTTGAGAAATACTACGCGCAAGAGTCACTTTTCTCGAGAAGCAAAGAAGCCCCTGATAAGGCGCGGGCGTTGGGTGTAGCACGGGTCGCAACGCAAGAGGAGCGAGAAGAAGCGAGTCCGAGCCGAGCCACTCTAGAAGAGGCGTTGGCTGAGAACCAGCGACTCGGAGAAGAGCTGGCATCGCTCCGTGTAGCGTTCAAGAACGAGACCACGAGGCTCAAGGATGCCAACGACGCCTTATCCCTTGCGGCTACGCAGGATGGGGAGACTATAAGACGCATTGACAGCGAAAACACCGCCCTGCTGTCAACTGGCGTGGAACTGCGCCGCGAGCTCGAGAGTTTGAAAGAAAGCACAAATCATTTAGTGGCTGAACAGTCGGCACGTCTCGAAGCGGAGGAAAGCGGATTTGTTGGCTGCGCATGAGCAGCTGTCTCGGGATCATGAGACCCTGCGTACAGAAAAATTACAGCTGACGGTGAGGCTTGAGCAGCAGGTTGAGAAGACGATTAATCACACTGCTTTGGAAGAGGGGGAAATCGCGCAGGAAGTGGCAGCCGATGCGAACTTGCCAGCAAATCTGGCACTGTTGAAAGCCGAGATTGAGGGGCTTATGATGTCTGTCGATAGCAAAGAGGCAGCGATTGAAGAGGGGAGGCGGTGTATGCAGGAGATGGAGACCCAGAAAATGGCGCTGGAGACTATTGTCGCGGAGCAGGCTGCCGCGATCACGCGTATGGAGGACGAGAAGGTATCCATGAAAGAGCTGGAGGTCGGCAACTTGGCGCTGAGAACAAGTCTCGACGAGCAAACAGCGACGATCGCGCGTCTCGAGGCCGAAAACATCTCTCTTTCAAAGGAAAACAGCAGCTTGCAGCAGCAGACAAGACCTCCCCTCGTTGACAAGTCAGCGCAAGTCAGCACACTTTCGCGTGCGTGCTCTTTCCTTTGAATATCAATATATAAGTATCTCGAAATTCAAAGTTGATTGAATCGTCCACAGAATCACACGCCGATGAAATCTCGGACTTGCAGAATTGGTTCGCTGCTGGTATGCATGAATTAATCTCCTTATACTATACTCCTAGTCGCTCCGCCATTCTCATAGTACTTACTTTATTTCCGACGGACAGAATATCAGACCGCGGAATCCATCATCCAAGGTTTGAACGACACGATAAAGGTGTATCAGGCGGAGAGAGATCGCGGTTCGTATTAAGTATTTATGTAAATCGCATTGATGCTGATATTAAAATCCTTGACGTAGTTGAGAGAGCGGGACAGGTTAGGCTTGATTATCAGCAGAGTCGGATCGCGGTTTTGGAAGCGGAGATTGCTGATAGGATGTGAGTTTGATTTTGATTCCTTCAAGGGTATTGGTGGATGAGTTGTGGTTCTGACGTTGTGTGACGCTTGTAGTAACGACGAGGTGCAGGTGCAGTCAGTTGAGGCGACGTCGGTTTGAAATTTGAATGCCATGTCGAAGAAATGCACTTTTTGTGGAAATATTGATGATGTCGCGGACAATATGAACCTAGTAATGGGACAAATGCGCAATAACGTGACGGCAGCCAATGTACTCGTAGCACGAAAATCAGATTGTGCAAAAAATTAAAATTGAGGGCCCTTCTCGATTTGGCTCTTTTCGGTGTCGAGACCGGCGTTCAAAAAAAAAATCATGGAATTGCCATACTCTACACCACCATTTTATTCAAATGTCAAAATAATGTCCGAGGTGTGATGTCCTCGGAACCATGATTTGCGAGCTCCAACAGCTCTCAATTTCGAAATGTCCTCAGAAGCGTGGTTGGGACAGTCTGTGGATGGTTGAAGGACATCCTAGAAGGTTGTTCAAATCTTAAGATATATACTGGAATCTTAAGCTCGTCTGATTCAACAAGTACTGTATTTGGAGTAGCTATATCCCCCAATAAACTCCTTGTGACTTAGTATTGAATGCACAATGTATTCCAAGGAAGTTCATGAAGTTCCTCGAGCGGACGCAACCTTTTGCTGCTGGATTTGGCGTCGAACTCGAGAAAACGATGAAGTCCCCACATCGCATCATGACGTGGCATCATTCAATGGTGATGTTTGTCATTACGGTCTCCGCTGCCACGTCACTCTCTTGTCTTCTTCCCTCATCCCCCCTCCAAACTCCTCGTCTTTCACGACACCCCAGAAGGAAGCTCGAAGCCTCTGACACTGTCATCTCTCCTCAACATCCCTTCAAGCTTCAATCTTCAAGCCTCTTCAAGTCCGTTGTGGCACGAAGATCTCTCCACCTCAGGCAAGAGTCGCAAGTCCGCAAGATCCAAGAACCTCACTGTGCAAGGCTGAGACTGCAAGACAACGGTCGCAAGAGTCCAAGGCCGCAAGCTGAAAACTTCTCAAGAGTGTAACCCATGCAAACCTTCATCAAAGTCCTTGCCGTCGTCCTCCCCAAGCCTCTCTCATCAACACGCTTCGGCCCTCTCCCCACCTCTCTTTCTCTCCATCTTCCGGAAAATTATCATTTACTTCCTCTCCCTCCTCTTCTCCTCTCCCTCCTAGAATCATTTGTGTAGCCACTCAATGTATACTTTTGTTGCTTGCAATACCATTTTTTTATTTGTATTTTGATCGAATTTAAGAAGCAATTCAAATATTATTTATGGCAAGCGCCGTCAGCAAACTGGCTCTAATGTCCTGGAGAGCTTCAGCGCAGAATGTCCCCAGGACATCATCGCCGACGGATTGTCTGGGAATCGATGTTTCGGTCTCCAGGGAATGTTTCGGAGATGTCAGCTAACAGCATCTGTCAAAACGTCCTCCGGAGGTCCGGAACAAACGGTGGTGTAGACGGGTACTCTATGCTTTTCTGAATTCCTTCACAGCACTTTACTTCGCCAAAAAATTAAAACAGTCCTTAATGAGAAGTCAGCCGATGACGTGACTTTCGCGTGACCGTGTTGACTGTGAATAGATTTCCTCTTTTGGCAATTCCGCCTCGTCTTTGCCAGCATCCGAGCCTCGTCAAAGCCATCGAAATCGCGGTTTCTTCTTGGACGTACGCCCTCCCGTCTCTATATGAACATAAGTAGTGTGAGCCATGGCAGCTCGTAGCCAGCTTGGGTGAGTGAAATCCATATGCATCAAGAAATGGCCCCGGTGATGACTTTGAGCATACAGTGCTGTAGCATCCGAGTCGGAATCACCTCAAAGGAAGAGACGAGGGTCGCAACAGATCTCCGTCCGCTGCGGCTGAAACTGGGAAGCCTAAGCGCCACTGTGGACCCAATTCGCCGGGAAATGGCTCTTCGGCTTCGGCTACAGTTGCCAGCCTGAGCGCCCTACAACTCAAAGTCGAGCCGCGTGTATTGAAGCCGCATCCTTGCACCACTCCCGAACTTCTCACAGAACGAGAAGACATCTCTCGCTTCACTTGTGTTTTTCTTGTGGACGAGATTCCGCCGAACTATCCCTATCTTCCCTTCCACAACGGCAAACTGGAAACCCTAGTCAAGCTTAGGACCAAGCACCAAATCCCATTCCAATGTTTTTGCGGTCCCGATCCACCCGAAGACGTCTGTGGAGCCGCTCTCGGCGACTTGTATGTCGCACCGAGCACGAGCACGCTCTATGCTTATCTCGCGAGTGAAGACGAGCTTTTCGAGGAAGGCGCATGGAAGCCTTGGAAAGCTTCCACGAACACGGGTGATCTGGATGGGTTTCTGCCGCATCCGCACTTTCCTGAGCGCTATCTCTGGACGATCAACGGCTTTTCGTGGAATACGCTGGACAACTTGAGACAAAATATGCTAAAGCAGCTGCTTCCTGCCAGTGATGCGCCCGAAGTCATTGACGTCGATGCGTACACAAAACTGTTGGTTGAGAAAACTCTGATAGAAGCTAAGAAGATGAACGAGGAGTATCAGAGATTGTTGGACAAATGCGCGCCGAAGAAGAAACCGAAACAAACGCTGAGTGGGAAGATCGCCGTGCTGGAAGAGGCTAACCGTGCGTTGGCGGTGGCGGCTCAGGCGCATTCGACGGAGATGGCGGCTTTGGTTCAATCTTTGGCCGGGCAGGTGGACACTGTTGCGTGTTTGAAGGATGCGAATGGCGCGCTGACGGCGTCGCTCGGCCAGAGCTCGGAGAGTATCGTGCAATTGAATGCAGAGAAGGTTGCTTTGTCCACTGAACTCTGTCGCTTGCGAGCAGAGATCGAGGAACTGCGAGACGGTCAGGCCAAGTTGACGACGTTGTTGGACGAAGAGAGAGTGGCTGCCATTGATACGGAGGCTGAGAGAGTTTCCGTCTCTGCGACCCTTGCCGACATCTCGCAAGAAAATATTAGCTTGAAAGACCTGCTCAATGAACGAGGCGAGACGATTGCTCGTTTGGATGCAGAAAAGCTTGCTATGTCGACAGCCGTAGAGGGCATGACGGCCGAGCTGGCGAACGCAAAAACGCTACTCGACACACGGGGAGCTACATTGAGGCGGGTAGAAAATGAAAAGTTTATCTTGTCGATGACTGTTGAAGAGCTGGTGGAAGATAACAAAGCTGTTAGAGAAGCACTTGAACGAGAGCGGGATTCGTCGCCTGAGGATCTTATTCGTATGTCATTGCTCTCAGTTGTTTGGTTACCTGAACTCACCTGGAGTACAGAACATTCTTCCCCACGTTTCGATATAAAAATGGCTGCCAATGATCACATTAACAACGCAATCTTGCAGCTTCAGGAAAATTTTGCCCGTGGTACGCACCTTCCACTTTGATAACCTTCAAAGTATAACTAATGAGCCGTTTTCTATGCCTATAGAACGCCTCGATTGGGCGGCTGAACTCCGAGCAGCTGAAACGTCGATTCAAGGTCTTCGCAGTACAGCAAAAGTGCTGTTGGCTGAGATCGACCGTAGTACGTTGATATGTTCTTTAATAGAGCTGTTCCTGGCTCATCATTCTCTAGATACAAGTGGTGCTCAAGCATGTATCAGCAGTCAACAAGAGAGGATCACATTTTGGAAAAGAAGTTGGCGCAACATTAGCTTTGGGTTCTTTTGTGTACGATTTACTAGGGCTCTCAGACACTCTTTGGCCGATTACCGTTTCTTGCAGATGATCTCAGCTGTGAAAATTGAAGAAAATTGCCCCGTTACGCAGTGGTCCGTTAATGCATACGCAGGTTGATATTCCGCGACTCGAGATGTTGACAGCCCTAGATTTGTGGGAGAGAAAAAAGTGCAACGTCGCCTTCCTGTTCAGGAATCAGGCGTTGAGTTGCCGGATTTGGTCATCGTTTGCTTGTTTATGTTTTGATCCTTATCTTCCTCTCTCTCTCTCTCTCTCAAAACCGCTGCAACACCTCAACGCTCAGCGCTCAGCGGTCTCCATTGCTGCACGACTTCGCTCGGGACGCTGGCTGAATATCCCTACGCGCCTTTCTCTGGTTCGCAGATGGAGTGTCACCAGTGCCAGCTTCCTTCGTCACACTCGCTGGGACATCTCGAGACTATTACTAGGAGTTCGTCGGCCTGAATACCATTCACATGCCGACCGCCCGTTGATTTTTGACCTTGGTGTCTGTCAAGTCGATAATTGAGACGGGCGCAGGTTTGTAGGTGGATCGTCGATGGAATCGCTGGCAGGCACTCTCAGAATCGATGTTGCGTTGTCGAGGAACAAATGAGGCGTGGCGGACTCGGGATTGCAAAGAGCGGAGGCCGGAACATACTCTGTCACGGTTGTGGTGTGCAATAGTTCGGAATCATCTTTGGCAATGGGTTCCAATGGGCGTACTGGGATGCGGTGAGTTACCAATGCTTCCTGGTAAAAGCGTTACATTTACTCCTCGCCACAGACTAGGAGTTTGGACTAGACTTGAGCGAATAGCTTGCGTGAGTCGCTGTTTATTCTTTACTGTACTCTACTTTCTGCCACCACCCCCTTCATCTCATTCTTATATTCCATTCTGCTGTGCTAACAAATTGTTGACCGGCAGCTTACATCTGCTCTCTTCGCCTACTTTTGCCTTCGGAATGCGCTCCACTGGCTCCTTAGGTACGTCTCAATTCCGTGTACGGAAAACCCCGCTCATGTCCATCTCGCTTTTAGTTTCGTACCCAACGCGGAAAACGGCTTCGAGTACTGCTACCGCATGACCGCCTGCCACCCACTTCGGCGCTTCCCCTCTCCTGCGAACGTCGGACTACATTCAAAGCTCTCGGCATCCGGGATACAGCTTCTGTTGTTCTTTTGCTGGCTTTCCTTTTGCGTATCCACCACTCAACTCGCGCCCTCGGCGTGCCCACATACCGACTTCACACACCCCGCGCATCCTATGTCGACCGCATTCACGAACCGCCGCTATCAGCACCCCTTCGACTATTCCGTCCCACATCCACCCGGATGCATCCCGACTTGACGCGCCGCCTCCGTCGTATATAGTGGAACACACACGTCTCCACCGACTAAACGCGATATGCGGCGGCGTTGCTCCATCTCTTCGACGCCCGTCTTCTCACATTCATCGCTTACGCGGAGACCTTCGTCGGCGGCAACCCTTACATACGCCCTGCCATACGCGCGGAGAGTCGGTGCACCCTGACGAGATGCTCGTCAAGCGGCACTCAGCTCGCACAGCCTGCTGCTTCTCTAACCTCGCGAGCTGCGGGAAATGCGGACTATTGCAGCTCAGGGCAGTGGAAACTTGAAGAGGGGAGAGAATGCAGCTTGAGAAGATGAAGACATCGTGTGGAGGCTGTAGGTCATGCCCAGTGCTGGGAGGAGGTGCGGAGGGGCTGCCCAGTGGCGGATGCGGGTTGCGGTCGGCTGTGATGTCGACGTAGCACGGCTGCCAGCGCATGGTAGGGGAGCAAGTGGAGAGGCTGCAGCTTGAGAAGATGAAGACATTGTGTGGCGGGCTGCAGGATACGTCCAGATCAGCTGCAGGAGGTACAGGGGGAGCGCTCAGCGGTGGGTACGGGTTGCGGTTGGCTGCGTTGTCGACGATCGTGGTCTCTATCTCTGGTGGCTGCCGTTGGCGCTCACGCTGGCCTACGAGAAGTGGGAATTACCAGGTGGCAGGAAAGTCCATTTTGCAGAATAGGAGCATCAACGTCCCGCTCGCAAGTCCCTGCGAATATGGATCCAGTTCTTGTCCTACTCCTGCAGCATCCAGTTTCACTTGAAACTTGACGACAAATGTGCATTCCCAGCTCCACCATCGTCTCCCCGACTTCTATCTTTCACAACCTACCCCACCCTCATTCGCCCCGCCGGCATCCACATCCACATCTCCTCAGTGTCTGTCCTGTCGTTCGGTATGGGCAGCATGCGTATGGTCGTCATGCCTCACCAGTACCATCATGGCATCAACGTCGCTCACTCTCGTCAAGCTGCTGCCTCTGCACGATAAGGAGGGAAAAGTCCGACCTCTACCCACTCACCTGGCCTTGGGCACGAAGATGATGTGGATCTCGTAGTACATCAGTGGAGATGCTGCAAGAGTTCCCCGGAAGATGGAGACGTGGCGGAAAAACCTTGAGTGGTTGCGGGAGGTGCTGAAGTAGAGGGCGATACCGATTTTATCTCGCGAAGCTGATGAATCCGCTGTTGCCTGTTGCAAAGACAGCAGGCGCCCAGGATTACGCTGATGGGGTCAGTGACCAGCATGGAGTGGTGGGCTGAGGGCCTTGGATCTTGGCTCGTGATGGAATCGCGGGCGGGTATTCCGTTAACGCCGGAGTGTACATACTACGAATTCCAAGTCCATGCGAGCACTCACCCCCGCCCTCCTCCAGGCTCCTGCAGCTTATCGTCACTGCCAGGAAACGCGACCCTCGCTCTGCCAGTCCTATTCTCTCCCAGCCTCTCTTAAACTCCGTCATCATTTCCCCTGCTCTGTGATGATGATCCCTTGCGCATGGGGACCGTTGCAGGTGGCAAGTGCTCGGTTCTCCGTCATTGCCCAGTGCATCGATTTCGCTGAGCATTGTGAGTATCTGCAATGCGACGAGCCATCCATAGCTCGCAGCTACGGAGAGGATGTGCGCTCGGAAGTCGGGAAGACGGATGATGTGGGGCGGGTGTACACGGTGAGAGAGCCGTGAAACTCATGCAGGGGTCATGGGGCCAAGAGTGAGGGCAGGAGGAGATGTCGAGCTATTTGACGACGATGGGCCGTGAGGCAGTGAAAGCTTTTTGGAGGATGTTTGTACGATGTCAGAGCCTCGTGGCTTTGATGATCTGTGGATGTGTGGATGTTCTGGCTGCATACTCCTCGTCTCGGCGGGGCTCCTCCGCTCTTCAAAAGGTTTCCACTGATGCCCAGTACATTGTGCATAGATTCATTCAAGTAGTTTCCGTTGATTCCAGTGGCAAAAGGTGTCCGACTCAGATTACTATCATGTACTCTACTTCGGGGTCTTCAGTTGTACTTATGAGATGAATCGAGATGTGCTCCATACACAACTGAAGAACGAAAAACTGAAGGGAAAGGACAGCCGGCAATTCTCGGCTACTGTAATATTTAGCCGGAAACCACCGAAGCCTGACGTCCACCAAACTCATGCAAAACTTGCTCTCAACGACCACGACCTCATGCTCATATCTTGGCTATGGCAGCGTTCTTGACTGGTCAATGAAATCTTGCTCGAAGCTAATCTGAGCCAACAAATCCGACTGTTTCGCCCAGCAGAAGACAACCCAAACTTCAAAGACAATCGCAAAGTCTTGTCGTTCCTGCTCCAAGGATGGCTCGAGGCTCAGACGATGGCGGAGTTTCTCTTTGTGTCTCGCCCAAGGCTAAGCATCTTCTCGTCTCTCTTGGATGACGATGCATGCGGCGAACGTATGCGCGAAACGGGTTCCCCAGTAGGGGACGTGATGGACGTCAATATCTCTTTCAAGTTCAATTCTCAGTCCCAAATCCTCTCACAAATTCTGAATTTTTAGACCTCAGTCTCTGGATTCAAGTCCCGATGCCACTCATTCACAGCTCAAACAGCAAAATCAGCAGCAATCGCAATAGTTTCAAGACATTACTGTGCTATGTAACTAGGTATATAAAAAGACTCGGAGGACGGAGACGATAAATGTAAGCTGTAAAGAACGATATCGACTCAGCAAAGTATCTGACGATGCCCGAAGTAAAGGCTCCTTCATTGATTAAGAGTGGAAAAGGACGACGTGAAGATCGAAAGGTGCGTCCGCCCATCCTCCAGAGCGCCCGCCGGAAGAGCAGCTGTTCGAGATGTCGAGCAATCCGTTTCCAGCGTCATCGCAGAAGTCGCATCCCGGGAAGCTGATGCCGGGGCTGTTGTTGCAGATGCCGACTAGAGAATCGTAGTACAGTAAACATCTTCATCCCTCGAATCAAGCTAAAACGAATCAAATAAACTCACCGCACGCCGAACCAGTGCAGTACATAGTCGTGCACCACGATCCGCCTGCGTTGTTCTGGCAGCAGGAGTTGCCGTGGCCGAGGCCCTGGATGAACTGCGACGCAGCCTGGGCATCGCCCGTGCTAGGGCTCCCGCCGCTTGTCTCGCAGTGCACGGAGCGCTTCGTGAGCGAGGGTGTCGTTCGTGGTGTTGGCGCTGCTGACGAGCTGCTTGACGAGCTCTGCCGGGACCTCGGGGAGACCCGCCTCGGGCACAAATTTGGGAAGCGCAGCGAGGATGCTGGCGTCGGACTCGGCGGCGCGGGGGGACCGCGGTGGCGGCGGCGAGAGAGACGACCGCGAAAAGGGAAGCCATGGAGCGGGTGAGCTGCATGTTGGGGGGGATTTTTTTTTGACGGTGTGGGGTAAAGAGTTGAAAAAGTGCTTTGTGCGTGGAAGAGGAACTGTTCGATTGCTGGGCTTCGGCTGATTTTCAGTAACCCTTTTATACTCTTTTGCAGGCGCAGTAAGACTCTGCTCCCGCTCAATATTTTCTAGGCGCATCAAAAGCCGCTCGCGCCAATTGTCGCTTTCAACATTGAATATCCATTCCAAGATACCGCTTTCAGACATCGGGCGGTCAACGGGCGGCAAGAAGATCCCTGAAGATCTGTGAAGATCCCGAAAGCTGATCGTTGCTATGGTCAAACTTCAAGGTCTTGCAAAGGTCTTGTCGTTTGTCCTGGCAGTGATGGTTGGGCACCGACGGCGTTCCCAGTGGCGGCCGCAGCGTAGGAGCGGAACAAGTTCCAGAGATATTTTGTACGTCACATACCGAACTTAAATGTAGTTTATGTGGAGACCAGGGGACGAGACGGAGACAGTTCACCGCTTGAACATAGGCAGATGAAAAGGTGGCAACGGCCCCCAGGGAAGAGCAAAGTTTCGCAAAGAACCAAACGTCCACCGCAAATCATTCCCCGTTGCTCTCCAAATGCGCTCATAGCTCGTAGCGCGATTAATCCTTTTTATCATGGCCGTTCTGCTCTCAGTGCAGCGTCTGCTGTATCATATTTCAGACGTGAGTTTTCTTACTCAATCTGCGATACGCAGGTATAGCCGCCCATCAATATCGCGAGCATGAATTCTTTCTTGTTTATAAAGCTATTTGACGCTCAACAGGACTCATCCAGTAACCAAGCGCTTCCGTGCCTATTCTGAACCTGATTAGCCGCACTGTGACTGCCCCCCTTGAAATAAGAAACCTACCGCCCCAAGTCTGTGGCTCCTTGGACATCTCGAATTGCAGCTTCCCACCCGTCTTAATCTGCTTGTGGCTTATGACTGTGGACTTGACTTTCTTGCCATCGATTGACAATCCTCGGACGTATGGCGCGTTGGGAGCTCCGGCGGAGGTGATTACCAACGGTTTGGTATGCCCTGGAAGGTGTATCGTCGCTTTGTCGAAGAAAGGGCTGGAAGAAAATCAAGTGAGATGGGAAGCAGGCATTGGGGAAAAAAGAGCAAACCTGCCGACGACGTAGTCCCCGGACGCTGGATTGACGGGGTAGAAGCCCAGGGCAGAGAACAGATACCACGCGCTCATCTGGCCACAGTCTTCGTTCTACACGTATTGAGCTCGCAAAATGCAACCTGAAAAGTATCGACTCACACCCGACAGTCCGATCGGCGTATTGTTGTAATTTGCCTTTGCAATCTCACGAACTCGCTCCTGTGTCTTGCTCGCAGCTCCCGCCAAGGCGTAGAGGTATGGTATATGATGACTCGGCTAGCGATAAAATACGTCAATTCACCAAGGATCACATGAAGGTAAACCAGATTGACCTCGTTAGTATGATCGTTATGCCCGCCATCGAAGTGGTCATCTAGACTTTGGACGAAGCTTGCGTTACCCTCCGCGATGAGCCGCTAGCGAAGGTATGTCCTGTACAACATCGAATGTATACGCCCATTTGTCGCCTTCAGTCCATCCTGCGTCTGGACCCGCCCATGAGCCATTGGCGTTTCGTGCCTCCATGAACCCAGTTGCGTTATTAAACAGCGTGAATGGAGCGCTCATGGCACGATCGCGGAGGGTGTCTACGATGTCCTTTGGTTTGCCTAGATCGGCTGCAAGGCGGTATAGGGCATAGTCGTCATCTACAGGACGGGGAAATTATGTCTTGAGCCCGATATAAATTATCGTTAAACAAATGGATCTTACAGGCATAGTCAAGCGTGCGCGACGCAGATTCCGAGTGTACATCGTCAGCTACCCAGCCATTTTCCGCGTATACGGAGGAAAGGCCAGCCCGGACTTCATAGTCGACGTTCTAAGTTCTAGTCAGCAAGGTGTGATATTCAAGATTCACATTACTCACCTCTTCACGGTCAGCGTATCTACGAGGGTTACAACTTCAATAGAATGCTTTGGCAAACGCAGTGAATCTACCTTGTGTTCCCATCGTTCTTCGGCGGTACAGTGGCGTCCTTATAGGCCGCTTCCCAAGCAAGATCTGTATCGAAGCCCTTGATACTCTTGACGACAGCCTCCGCGATGAGGGAGTCAGCATGGGTTCCAACCATGATATTTGTCTCTAACGTCCGATTCAGTCCCTTGAACGTGAGATACGAAACAGTCAAACACTCGCCGACGATGTTCTTCCACATCGGAAGCCAACCGCCTTCCTTGTAATCTTGCAGCATACTCGTAATCATGGAAGGGATTCGCTCTGGCGCAAAGAGAATGAGCCACGCCCACTCTCCCCGAAAGGTATCCTGTTGAAAGTGAATTCAGGATCTGGTTTCATGGGAGGACCGATTTCATACCCAGATGGAATAGCCAGTGTAAGATTTCCCGGGGTGAACACGATTATCATAGCCAGAGTAATAGCGGCCGCCCTCGTCTTGCTCGTACGGGTACTGAATGCACGATTGGAAAGCAATTCGAGAGAAATAGATCAGCGAATCGAACCTGGAGACTATGAAAGAATGCGGTATAGAAAACCTCCTTGTCCGCCTTGGTCGCGCCTTCCAGCTGAATGCGATCGAGTTTCTCTGCCCAAGCGGCGCGTGTCCGACGCGCAGTTTCTTCCAACGCTACACCATCCGCAATTTCCGCGTCAAGGTTTTTCCGGGCCTGTTCCACCGAGATGAAAGATACTCCGACGCGTACGTTAACCTTTCTTGTCCCCTCAGGAAAGCGGGCATACGCAGAAAGCAAACTCCCCTTGCCAGTTGTCGCCCCCAGCGATCTCAGAGCCATTTTGAATGACGCCGAATTTTCGCAAACGGGGCGTCAAAACGCGCGCAAAAGTAGCCCTTGAAGTTACTGGCGTTCTGGGCTATCGACGTCGGTGTGATGATCCAGTCTTGGCGCTCGCTGTTGGAGCCCGTGATTTCGCGGCGTGCGGGGTCGACGGCGATGCTGCCGAGCGGATATGTGATGTTGGTGGGGATGTAGGTGATGGGGGTGGGTCGCGTGGCCTCAAGGAGGACGTAGGCGCTTTGGTCGGTTGGGAATGTGAATCGCAAGTGACCCACGCGTGATGCTACAGTTGCTCAGAAATAGATTCAACAAACTTGAACAAGTGGCTCATCTTACTTGCGCTTTGTTCTGCTAATATCCTTCCCCCGTCTCCAGTGTCTAGTTCAACGCGATAATAACTTGGGCTGATGATTTGCGTGTCGTTACTGAATCGAAGGCCTCGATCCTCGAATTTGCTCTTGACGGATCCTGTCCCGGGGACAACGACAACTTGACCGCTCTCCCCCATCCAGATAGCTGGCTGATGCGTTCCTTGGAAGCCATGGATAGTAGATGCGGTATGATTATATGGCGTCACCGACACATAATTTTGGTGCGTCTGCGCTACCCAACGGGTCATCGCAAAGGGCGGAGCAGTGCTCGGAATCTTGTACTTAGTTGAGATCACAGAAGTCATTGTCGAGAGAGCAGCCTACCATTCCTCCAGACCCGTTCGGAGTGTCACCACCATTTCCAATGAGCCTGCACAAAAGTTTAGTTCGCATTCAATTCGAGAAGAGTGTATGGTCTGACGGGTTGACGTGATCCACAGCATCACTCTTTGGAATTGAGAACGATGGAGGACATTTCGAAGCTAGACTTAGGCCTGAGGAGAGCAAGACCAGAAACGCAGAGATTCTGGACATGGAGGTTGAAGAGCAAGTTGTACACCACCCGACCTGATTCGAGTGATTGGCGAGGATCCGGCCCGACCTGCGAAATGTTTCGGTGATCTCGGGGTTGTTGAAATTGTGGTTGAAATTGTGAGGAGATTGAAGAGTTGAAGAGCTGCTGTTTATAAATTAGCGGGCTTTTTTGCATGCTCTGAAAAGCATTTCATGGGCTGGATGGTGCTGACTGTGATCGTGTCACTGATCGGCATGACGAGAAGGTAGATACATCGTGGCCTGGTCAATCGTGAAGACAACGTGAAGACGAGTCCGTAATCATGTACGTACCCAGTGACTACATGTGTTGCCAGTGGTTTGGCAGTTTCCCACCAATTTTCTTCTCCTAATCCTTCGATTCTGCGTTCCCCCAGCCTGAGGATGACCGCACCGCACCCTTACCTGCCAGTGGCGGGCTTTCTCCCCGTCTCAGTCGTGCAGCCATGGCTTGTCTCGGAATGCAAAGAACTGATCGTCCCTCTCCGGGACATTCCTTCCAATTATCCATTCGCAAGTTCAACACTCAAGTCTACTACTAATACGCACCACATTCCATACTTGGAACTCCACGGGTCAGGTTCTCCAATTTCGTTGGATATCGGAATTGAGGGAGACATTTACCTGGATTTGACCCCCGGCAAGTACGCGCTATGGGGGAGAACCGCACGAGGATGGAAACGCTGGGTCGATCATGTAGGCGATATAACGGAAGAGCCATTCGCTCCGTCCTGGTCCGTCAAACACCCTTTTCTTGACCGCTACCTTTGGCTTGGAACAACGCCGGAAGGCAAGCAGTATATCGGATGGTTTGATCGTAATGACAATAATTCCTTCGCTTCCGTCACACGTACCCGACGCTGGGCACTCAGCTTAGGGCTGCCAATCGATATGCCGAATTGCGACTCAGGAAATGCTTCACAGATAGCTTACCGTGAGGCAGCAGTGATGCTCTCCAGGATGAACAATCTCGGTCCTGCTCGTACGTTCAAAGCTTTGGTTGCTCCGAACTATCACCAACAATCATTTGCTCTTCGCCGTCTCATTGTGGAGACCGGGAGCGAGCAAAATTCCCTACAGCTGGATAAACAGGACTCGGAAACACAACATGACCCTAATCCGTCTCCGTCACCAAACATGAAAGCCATTGAAAAGCCCGAGCATCCCTGCTACAGAACTCCCAAGCCCCGATCCCACCTGCAGCCTCAAATCACAGTAAAATGCCGGGGCTTCATCATAACCACCCTCCCACCCTCATATCCCTTCCGCTCGCGTCCCACCAACGGCAACCACAAAATCCCCTTCTTCGAATTCTCCGCCCTCGGCCCTCCTGCAATGAATCTCGACGTCGGAGCCGAAGGCGACATATACCTCGACCGAACACCAGGCGCCTACGCTCTATATGCGAAAACCAACTCTGGGTGGAAGCGTTGGGTGGACACGGGAGGTTCCTTGGGCAGTGGTGCTCAATGGCCAACCGCGGATTGGATCATCCGACATCCCCATATCGAGACACACGCTCTGTG
Source organism: Favolaschia claudopus (assembly GCA_037176885.1). Taxonomy (NCBI): domain Eukaryota; kingdom Fungi; phylum Basidiomycota; class Agaricomycetes; order Agaricales; family Mycenaceae; genus Favolaschia; species Favolaschia claudopus. The sequence continues at coordinate 20,881 of JAWWNJ010000358.1, forward strand.
GGTATCGTTCGGGGGCGTGAATTTCAAGAATCTAGAAAGCGATCCCGGGGATCGTCCTGGCTTTGCCGCTTGGTACAAAGTCGGGACAGCTAAATCGACGCGCACCATCGCGTACAAGCTAGGGATTTTGCAGAAGAATATGACGATGAGAAACGGGGAGATGCTCACGAATAAAGAGCGTTGGCAGCGCGAGAGTTGTCGTGTTTTGGAAGGTACTATAAACGGCACTCAGGCGAGCGGTGGCCAGGATTCCCGTGAAAAACTTCCAACTAAGCGGGAAGCAAGCTTAGCATTGAAAAGGCCTTCTAAGAAGGCGAGGTGGGAGGACGCGCGTGAACTGAGTGAATTCGCAATCGAATTTTGAGGCAAGTACTGAAACGCCGGCACTGAGATTGCTTTATCTGACGTGACTTCGTTTCAGTGTATACATCTCGAGCTCCGACAAGTTCAGAACAAAAACCAACAGCTATAACAAATTTCTTGAAAGATTGATTCGCCCTGAAATAATAAATCATTCGAAACACAAAAATTCAACTGTTCTCATGGTTCAACGAATGTTGTGCCTCAAATTACAACCACAACGACGTGGGCTACTCGGATACCGAGGTTTCGTGCTGGATGCTCACCTGACGAGCGATGTTCAACATTTTAATACTTGTTTCGGACCCGGCCTGCTTCTCTTTGTGAGTAATTGATGCCCGAGTCTGAAAGCGCCGTAACGAGACTGCTCGATGAGTTTCCACGTTGTGGGCGCCATCTGGGCTGAGATCGCCTCGTAGGCTTCTCCCGCGTTGAATCCGCCTTTAACAATTCTTGATTTTAATTCAAACGTCCTGGAAAGCAACGGACGGTCCCGAACTGTCTTCACGGGCGCGGGATTGAATCAGTGAGTCATTCCGTGAAGTATTTATACCCCAACACAAACCGTGCCTCCCCGCACACTTTCCATCTCGACTAAGTAGAATCACACCAACCATGACTTCGAGTCCATCAAACGCGGCCGCCCACCACGCTCTCGTTTTCGGCGCCTCAGGCCTCGCGGGTTGGGGCGTCGTCGAACAGCTCCTGCAGAACTATCCCGCCGAAGCAACCTTTTCCAACGTAACGGCGGTCATCAACCGACCCATGAGCGTTGCCGACTCTTTTTGGCCAACCTCAGGCTCAGCATCCCCGACCCTGAATCTCGTCACCGGAGTCAACCTCTCAGAAGGGACAGTGGAGGAGTTCACGAACGTTCTGAGAAGCAGGATCAAAGACATTTCGACCGTGTCCCATGTTTATTATTTTGGTGTGTTCCATTTCTTCTGTTAGCTGTTAGTGGTGGAGTTGAACCTGGCATATGAATGTTCAGTGTATAAACAGGACAATGACGCGGATGAAGAGATCAAAGTGAATTGCGGGATGCTCGAGCGTGTGGTTGGCGCGGTGGAATCACTTTGCCCGAAATTCAGCTTCCTCGTTTGGCCCAGCGGTACATTGGTGAGAAGTCTCGTTTCCCGTCCTGCAGCTGGAACTGAGTAATGTCCAGGGATATGGAATATACAAACCCGGCGGCGGCCCGTTCAAACCACCCTACAAAGAATCAATGGGTCGACTTCCCCCTCCCGATACCAATTTCTACTACGCCTTTGAAGATTTTCTCGCCGAACGGAGCAAAGGAAAGACCTGGACCTGGGCTGAAGTCCGACCCGACGCCATCGTGAGCACAATTATTTTATTCCCTCCTGCTATCATCCATCCGATTAAACTAACCCAAATCACGGTCAGGTCGGCTTCTCTCCAAACGGAAGCACGTACAGCCTCCCCGCCCATTGGGCAACCTACCTCTCCCTATACCGCTCCATCGAAGGCGAAGGCGCATCCGTTCCCTACCCCGGCACAGAAGCAAGCTACGACGGTGAATTCACAGACGCATCCTCCGCCATAATCGCGAAACTCGCCATCTGGGCGTCCCTGCACCCGGAGAAGGCGGGGGGCGGGCAGCTCCTCAATGTCGCGGACCGGGAAGAGCCGTCGACGATGCGCGAGCGGTGGCCGAAGCTTGCGGCGTTTTTCGGGCTCGTGGGTGTGGGGCCGGATACAGCTGGCCATGGGCTCAAGCCGGGAGAATATATTCTGAAGCACCAGGACGTTTTGAAAGCGAGGAGCAAGAAGTCGAACGATGTATTCGGGGCGGCGTTCTTGGATGGATATGGGTACCACTTCACAGCGGATCGGCAGCTGAGCTTGCAGAAGATCAGAGATCTGGGTTTCCTTGAGGAGGCTGATCCAGTCGAGTCGTGGTTTAAGGCGTTCAGACGGTTTAGAGAGGCAGGAATGCTGCCTAGTTGAAGTACGCGTAGTTATCAGGGAGGTTGTATGCCACTTCGAAGCGATAGAGTTTGTACAAAGCCGGCGTCGCGGGTAGCTGACGGTAACAGTAGGTAGGTATCGAATGACGAAGCCGAGTTGCGCATCTGAATAGAAAGTATTGGCGAACGCGGAAGCGGAAGAGCGCATACTTGGCTCACTGGCCAGTCCTGGTGGCCCAGGAAGGTCGAGGCCGCTTCGACTGCAAGAAAGGCATGGCTCTAGGGATAACATAACAGACAGCACGATAGCACAAGCACAACACAGAGCAGGACTACACACATGAGTTGTCAGACAGATCAGATCCTTCCGCTTTGCAGCCTCGCCCATTCCAGCAACACCAACAAAAAGTAGCAATCATTCTGCGCGTCCGTAACCACCCTCTTCACAAACTCCTTCCCCGCCCTCTGTATCCTCCTCGCCTCCCCATCATTCCCCCTCGCCCACTCCACCCTCTCCACCAAATCGCTCATATCCGGACGCACCGGCACATAGTGCACATACGGCTCGAGCCACCCATCGAAGTACTCCGCCCACACCGTGCTCTTGAATACGAGCGACCCGGACTTGAGCAGGCCGAGGTAGCGCCCGGAGAAGGAGTTGCCGTCGACGTCAAAGACGTATTTGTACTTGTACACGTCCTCCCTGGGCTCGTTGTGCGCGTGCGGGGTGATGGAGTACTCGGTTTTGATGCGCGCAGCGTCGTTATCGGTGCAGCCGTGGGAGGCCTGGCAGAAGTGCTCGTAGAAGGCGGTGATGGCGACGTCGAGGAGGGAGGAGTGGTTCCGCGCGATGTCGAGGAGCTTGAAGCGCGGGAAGGAGCGGTAGTTGTCGCCGCTGATCCAGCCGCCTGTGGACTGTCCGCGCCAGTCTGCGTAGAGGATAAGATTTGTGGGTGAGTTGGAGCGGAGAGATCTCAGACGTACATAGAAGAGACTTTTTGTCCTCCCAGAAGACGTTGTCCGGGTATGCGTATTTTGGAGAGTTGCCTGCACGCTCGTAATGAAACTGCGGCCAGTCATCGTCAGACTTGAAAATGTACCGCACGGGACACGCACCTCGCTAGGAAAAAGGATATCCGCGAAACAGGGGTATATTTTGGTCTGACTGAGAACGGGGTATAGGTCCGTAGTGAAGTCGGCGCTAGCACTGTAAAGCAAGACTGTGCGGTCGTGTCAGCGGGGAATCACAAAGTAAGGGACGGAGCCTCACATGAATTCGCGTCGTTAGCGTACGTGAGAAACCCATTCGGCGCGTTGGGCACAAGGCAGTGCTTTTCGTCGGTATAGAATTTGGACGTTGGGGCGGGCTGATTTCGGAAGGGTGCGGCGTCGTTGACGGTGAGCGCTCCTCGGACAGTATTCGGGGCACGCGCATCGAAGGCCACGCGCGGCTCGTCTCTGTGATTGAAGACGAGGTTCATGTCGGGGAGGGATGTGCTGATCTGCGGTGTCTCATCTGTTAGTATGTAGAGCTCAAAATCCAAGACCAAGGACGTACTTACATTCTGCAGCAAAAACATCCAGCCCCCGTCATAGCTGCTCGAATGCCCGTCCGTACTCTTTACCATTTTGTTCGTCACATCGAACGTCCTTATACCAATGTTATCCTTGATCGCCTGCGCACATTCACATTCTTTCTTCAGCAGCTGCTCGAGGTAAAAAATTGCACGCGCACGCACCAACTCAATCCCCCGCCTCACCATTTTGCCAAAGAACTTCGGATCCTTCTTCGCCAACTGGTAAAAGGGCTCGAAGTCGCGGTGAATCTGGTCATACTCGTCGATGAGGCATTGCCGCTCTTTCGCAAAGTTATACCACTTGTCGTAGTTCCTTGGCGGCTGTCGGTTATTTTTGAGCACATAGCGCGATACTGCCTGCTCGAACGTCGTCGACTGTCGGTCAAAAAGCTGCTCTATCGGCGTCCTTGGACCAGTCGGCGCTGGTGCAGATTTGGGCGGCGCAGTAGCCCCAGTATTTGGAGGACGTGAAGGAGGTTCATCTGTATACATTTCCCGTCGACCAGAATTCTTTTACCGAATCAAAACAACAACCAACCTTGCCTTCGACCAACACCAAAGAAAATCAAGACGATGATACTGCATACTCCGCCCAGAATGACGGCCACAGTGAGAGGCGATAGAAATTTCCGTGAGTACCATTTGCGGTGTCGAAAGCGCCCAGTGTTCGAGGGTAGCCTGGAGTAATCTGAGCTCATTTCGCTTGTGGCGAGTCCGATTCTGATTGTCCATACTTAACGATTCGAGGTTATGGCGGGAAGAACGCGGGAGAAAACCCCCGAGAGTGGTGACAGTACTGGTTACGATCACTATTATGTATTAGCGCGTCCCGCAATTTGAAGCAGGCGCCCCCCGGTCACGACCTATTCCGCAGGTCGGCCATAGTACTGTAGAGTAAAAGAACGCCTCAAAAAACGCCCTACCTGGGTCATGAAGATTCAGATAGAGTAAATCGAGCTGAAAAACAGCCAAAGCTAGTTAGAAATAGAGTAAATCGCGCGCAGCGCGATGGAAATTCTGAAGTTGATACCCTTCATTAGCGGGTCCGAGACACTATAACTTTTCAATGCGTCGGCTGAGGTTTCTGGACAGAAATCAATCCAGAGAATGACGGCGAAGAACCTATTTTGACCAAAAATTGGGTGAAATACCGGAAAGCGAGCGAAAACGTCGGATTTTGCCCCTGATATCGCGCGGAAATAGAGTAAATCAGCCCAGAATCTGGTCGCGAACCCAATCCGCCAGTGACCGGGGGGCCTGCTAGCGGTCAGTAGGATTCAGGGAAGAAGGAAAGAAGATAAACCTATCACGAGGTCGCATGAAAAATCGGCCAACTTGAAGCAGCGAGTGCGGAAATTATCAATACAATACTGGATTCTCGCTGGATGCCAGCATATCCATAACATGCGGAGCGTATATAAGTGGTAGGTAAGATAATCGGCCAAAGCCAGCGCTCGACCATACACAACAAATAAAACCTACATCACCAGTCCTCGTGCGTACACCTCACATACACACACGCACCGCACGTAGATATAACCCAGCCCAAGGTCTACGCCTAATGCCCACCATGGCTGAAGTGGAACTGGAAGCCACCACCACCACCGGGGAAGCCTCCACCGCCAGGGAAGCCGCCCGCACCCTGCTGGAAGAACTGCGCGAAGGGGTTTCCGCCTTGCTGGAAGGGGTGTCCGCCGGAGGGATCGTTGGGATCGTCGCCATTGTCGAAGCGTTGTCGCAGTTCTACGGAACGGGAAAATAGAAGAGAAGATCCGTATTAGCCATCGACTCGACTACTTTCAAGCGACGAAATAACTTACCTGGATTCGAGAGAACCTCGTACGCCTCATTGAGTATAGCCATCTTCTGCTCCGTACCACCTTTATCGGGGTGCGCTATCTTGGCGGCGTTGCGACTGGGTATCGTCATCAGAGCGAGGTCAGTGAGGTGAGAGAAGGCTAGACGTACTAAGCCTTCTTGATAGTCCGTTCATCTGCATCCCTTGCCACGCCGAGGACCTTATAGTAGTCCTTTGCCCGGCTCTGCTTCAACAGACGCTGCGCCTTCTGTAGCCGTGCTTGGAACTACCCGCCGACATCCAAGTATCAGTATAACACAAGATGAATAAAAGAAAGGAAAAGCAACTCACATCACGATCACTCCTCCCTGTCGCCTCAAACGCCTTCTCCAACAACCTCACCCCCTCCTCCCACTCCTCTTTCACAACGGCCGCCTCTCCCAACCCCCTCAATGCATCCGCATCCTCCTCCCCTCCCTCCATCTCATACAACATCCGACACCACTCGTCCCCCTTCCGATGCAGCTCCATGTGCGTATGCCCCTTACACAACGCCCTCAACAGCGTCCTTCTCCTCGGCGACGCCTTCGCCACTGTCGGCAACATAATCTTCCCCTTGTCCAGCCCAAACAACTTGAGGTTCTCGGCCGTCAGCTGCTCCTTCGCCGCCTCCTCAAACTTGCGGAATATATCCCCCTTCTTGCCCGTGCCCTTCAACGTTGCAAGCGCGCCCCGCCAGTCGCCTGCCGTAGCCTGGTCCTCCGCCATGGTGAATCCTCGTTCGAGCGTCTTGGCGAGTCGATGCAGTGGTAGGCAGAGCCGGGACTCGGGGTCCGAGTGCAGACACTGCTTGAGCGCGTTCGAGGCGACGGGCGAAGCAGGAAGCAGGAAGAACGAAAGTCGGAATATCAGCGCTTGGAGCTCGGGCGTCTGTGCCTCAGGAAGAAGGGACGCTAGCCGGCTGCAACAACGTCAACTTCGTGAACAGAAAAGGAACACAAACGCACCTCATATCACCCACCGCACCCTCGATATCACCCGCGCCCAACGCACACTCAACCCGTAAGCTCCTCACAGTCGGGCTATGCGTCGATATCCTCAACGCCCTCGTCGCACTCTCCCCACACGCATTCCACAACTGCGCCATCCGCTCCTTCTCCGCCTGCTTCGCCGCCGCCTCCCCCTCCGCGATCTCCGCCAACAGCGCGTCCCGATCCGCCAGCTCCTTCTCGCCGCCGGTGTACTTCGTCAGCGCCGCCCGCGCGAGCGCAAAGTCTCCGTCTTTGGTGTGGATGCGGGCTTGCATGAGGTGGGCGGAAGGGAGTGGTGTGAGGGTGAGGACGTGGGCAAAGTCGTCGAGAGCGGAGCCGTGTCGGCCGAGGGAGAGGTATGCGGTGGCGCGTTTGTAGAAGAGGAGATAGTCGGCGGGGGATTGTTCTGAGTAAGCATGTCAGACATAGAAAATGACGAATATGAAAGCACGGGAGAGAAATCAAAAAGAGAACGAAAAGGACGCAAAAAAATGCCGCAGCTTGATAGGATTGAATCTGCCATAAGCTGGCAATCATGCCACAGCATAGAATACTGCGAGAACGGTGTATATATGTCATAGAGGACGGATGAGCCAGTGTGGCAGCATGCAGGAGAGAAGACAAGCAGAAGTGGCACAGGAGCATCTCCAACAAAAGCCAATGGCGGTGAACCAGCTTGGTCGCATTCAGCGTTGTGTACATTGGATGCCATCTCCACCCGTGCAACCAGAGCCCATGCCCATGCTAGTGCTAGTAAATGCTAAGAGACGCCATAACGCGCGTCGCCAGACGCTATGGCAAGTAGAGAGTCGAAAGATGACCACACTTCCCACTTGAGCAACACTCGTGTGAAGCCGCTTGTACGACGGCCGACAAGCGGCTCCACTGTCACTGGTGAAGGGCGTGACCCGCTTTTCCAACGCAGCGAGTGGGATGAAGAAGAAATGAAGCGGGTAGACGGGCCGTGGAGGGACACGGGCAGGGGCAGGTCGGACAACGAGAGGCTTCAGTCGAGCGCTACGCAAGCCTTGGTGTCACATATGCTCTGCCAGCTCGACACGAATTTACAGCTCGCATGAATTGACCCGAGCGGCAACCTCCAACCAACCTGTTGTCCATTCCCTCGCCAAGATCATCCAGCACCCGTAAAAATGATCCCGTTCACCAGTCGCAGCACAGACGCTGGAACAGAGGGCCATAATGAAACGCACGTCGTCGGTAGCTATGATGAGCAGGGAGCCACAAGATGGCGGCACCTGAGCAGCGCTGAGGTGAAGCCGTATGTACGACGGGCGACAAGCACTTCACAAACACTGGCACGTTTCGAGTGTGGCGAGTGGGATGAAGAAGAAAATGAGAGGGTAAACAGGACGTGAAAGGGGAGGGGCAGGCGCAGGTCAGAAGTCCAGGGGCCTCGATCAAGTGCTGCAGCGACACTTGGAAAGATACAGCACAAGATGCTCCGACCTCAAATCTATAGCTCCACCGGCTCGACGCGAACATGCACCTCGCGGCAACAGGGTAAACCAGGAAAAACGCACGAACGAGATTCTAAAAATCTCTGTGCATTCGCAGACACGACATGTAGCCAGCGAAAGATTGTAGAGCTCGCCGCCGACGAAATAAATAGCACAGAGCTGCAACCTCCAACCAAACTGTCCACTCCCTCGCCAAGATCGACCAGCACCCGGAGAAACAATCCCATCCACCAGCCGCAGTTGATACTTGTGTGAGATACAGCACAGATGCTCCGGCCTCGAAAACATAGCTCCGGCGGCTCAACCCGAATTTGCACCTCGTGGATTACACCGATCCGAACGTAAAGCAGCAAAGACACACGAAAGAGCGAGACTCGAAGATTCCGTGCAATCCCATACGCGATAGGGAGCCCGTGAAAGATGGTGGTGCGCGCCGCCAACAACATTAATTGGAGACCCAGCTGCAACTTCCAACCAGTCTGTCCGCTCCCTCACCAGGATCGTCCAGCACCGAAAAACAGTCCCGTTCACCGGCGGCAGTGGAGAAACGGAGAAAATAGTTGAATTTACCCACCTATTGCTTCAGAGTAAACTTTGGCCGCTTCATTAAATTGGCCCGTAGAAAGGAGCACATTTGCTCTCGTTATGAGTGGTTGTAAGCCCGGGGGGTAGAGGCCAGCGCCGGCGTCTGCATATGTCTCGGTGGCTGGTAGTAGAAGGAAAAGGAGGGACGATGAGAGCGCCGACAAGCGCATTGTGGTGGTGGTAGAGGTCAATGAGTGAATTACGAGCCGGAATTTAGCCGGCCCTAAATGATGACACGTAGTCGCCAACTGGCAACCACGTGGAATCAGCGCACGTGCACGTCTGACGTCAGACTACTTAAAACTTGCACTGTTCCAGACGACGTCCACCAAGTTGTCCCCGATTGGTCCCCGAAGTTTTCTCAAAGACCAATTTTTCGGGCCTCGAAAACTGATGGCTGTGACGCTGGCCGAAAACAGTCGCAAAATAGGCAGAAGATCCGATTTTTCTCCGCGCCTCAAACAGGACAATCGCTTGACAATTTGAGCTTCTACATATACTTAAGTAACCTCAGGGATAAATCTATCTACGGGACGGCGGGTGAGCTGAACTATACGTCGACAGTTGGTTCCACACAGAAACTTGCCTTTTGAGCCCTCAAAAACCCTATGTCAGGACAAAGCTGAGGAAGTTTTGGCCCCGAGATCGCTCGAAACTTCCCGGGGCCTAGGAATCCTCGCAGTTTCTCCAAAACTTGCCACTTTCGTTTACTTACTAGCTGGTCTACAGTCGTCGAAATTGCCTTTGCTCGAATTCTCGTGAGCCTCTGCACCGGCTACCTAGCCAACAACTCGAAGTACAAGATACTTAGTGATGGGTCTGGCGACTCTTCAATCTGTCATTGGCCGCTGATATACACCAAGCTTCTCAAAGTCGGAAATGTTGACCTGTCTCATATTTCCTGACTTGCGGTGCCTGTATCAGGGCGATCAAGGGTCATGTTCGGGTTCAGCTTCAAGTTGGGGTTCGTTCGTTGAGTATTACAAAGCAATTCTTGAACGTATGCTGGGCTGAATACCCGCCCATCAGGCCCATTCATCTAGCTTCTAGCTTCGGTACTGGGCGACCTTGCACATACAACCAAATCCGTACGTTCAAACTTCGAACCTGCTCAACTTGCAATGAGACTAAGCTTTCGGCTATCCGATTCCTTGCCAGCTGTTCACTTCAACCGTCAAGTCACGTCAAAATGTACCAAGTGCTGCACGCGCGGTGTGGTACATTGCAACCTAGAAGCACCCGGACCTTCCGCTCTGCGGGCTATAAATTCGAGAATCATTCCGAGGCTATCCTCACTCACAACGCATACCATGCCTTCCCGCCTCGCAGCAGCTATATTCTTTGCCCTCCTTGCTTTCTCCACGGGCGCCACCGCAGCTACCTGTGGCGTCTGCGCGCCCACGATTTTCTACAGCGGGCTCGCGCGCACCTTGACGCTGCAGCGTGAAGAAGGCAGTAACACCGTGCAGTGCAAGTAAGCTTGGAATATTCTTGACGCAGAGTTGGACAAGACGTTGATTCGTCTCACAGCTATGACACTCCCCCCATTTCGGGATTCTCGCCGGCTTGCCTATACCAAGTAAATGATTTGATTGAACGATTGTCTGACAGGTTCACTGAATATTAATGTAGAACGTGAACGGAGTGCTGATTTTCACCAACACGGGGCCGACTCTTACATCGCTTCCTGGGGCATGCCCTTCGGTTATTCCGCTCGTTACAAAGACAGTGTGCTCTTAAGTGTCGAAACAAATTTCAATGATCGTGTCGGCGGAAGAAGGATAATAGGGACTAACCATGTAATATTTGTGAACCCAGCAAAGAGATTGGTCTTGAGGCCAGCCGAGCTTCGAATCTTAAATTTGGACGTGGTTCAACCTCGGTTGAACTTTGTGTAATTGACAATGATTAGGGACTACTGGTCCGATTCTGGTTCGGATCAGTACTTAGCGGGCCTCCGCATTCTCCCACAGTTACAACCTTGTCTCTTTACATTGATGACCACCACCACTCCCGTTAACCATCGCTTCGTGCGGTATCGACTTTCACCAGACGGCGAACCAAAAATTGGATTGGTCGACGATGAAGAAACAAATGTTGCAGAAATTTTAGGATACCCAGATCTGTTCAAGCTTATCGAGGCGCACCCGAATCTGCCTAGTGATCACAAGTTCACGACGGGGGAAGTCGTCCCTCTGAAGACAGCTGAAATTCTGGCCCCTCTTCCTGGAAGGGATATACTGTAACTCCCTCTCCGCGCTTGAACCATCTGCCGTTTCAATAGGCTCTGACTCCATTGTTTTTTTTTTCGTAGATGCATCGGCAAGAATTGTAAGTTTTTCGTCATGCGACAAACCATGAAAGCAAAATCAATATGACCTCCTGCAGATATCGCGCACGCCGCGGAGTTCCACAAGAGTGGTTTCGACAGTTCGGACAAGAAGGAACAGCCTGATTTTCCTGTTTTCTTCACCAAACGAGCGACGTCGATCATCCCCACCGGCAAGCCGATCTATACACATCCGGATGTTACTTCGAGTCCGGACTACGAGGGTGAGCTCGGAATGATCATTGGCAAGGCTGGCCTCGCCGTTCCTAGAGAAAAGGCTTGGGAATATATTTGGTGATACCTCAAAACAGAGTCTTTTAGTGGTGAATCGATTCCTCACTTGACGTTCCAGGGGCGCAGTCATAATCAACGACGTGACTGCCCGCGAAAGACAGCGGGACCATAAGCAATTCTATATTGGTTCGTATCATTTGCTTGTCTGGTTCTTCTCTTTTATATTTTTTTGCTAATATTCTCTTCGCTTCAGGCAAGAGTCTCGATACCTTCTGCCCCATGGTCTAGTCTGCTCTGTGGTTCCAAAATTTTACATTATTGATACGCGTCTTTTAGGGTCCTTACGTCGTTCCTTCCTCCTCCCTGACCTTCAACCAACTACACCTGACAACCAAAGTCAATGGCGAAGTTCGACAATCGCAGAACACCTCGGAACTGATCTTCGACATCCCGACCCTTGTGCAGACTGCGTCGATGGGAATTTCGATTCAACCAGGGGACATCATTGCGACGGGCACTCCTGTGGGCGTCGGAATGGGAATGTCTCCCAATCTTTGGCTGAAGGACGGCGATTTGGTTGAAATTTCCATCCCTCCGCTGGGGACATTGTCCAACCCCGTTACCTCTGTCTCGCCAGGTGTATGCTCTCTGTAACTCCATGTTCTAAGACTATAAATGCGATTTTCCGGCTCATCTCCTCAGCTTTGCGACCCGAAGAATAAATTCAACCGATTTCTTCAGCTACGTCCGGCGTTCACCGTGATCCCGTCAATTCATCACTACTGATGCGCCGTGATTATTGATTCGTAGCCCCTGTCTCAGGTCTCTTCCTTCGCGACCGCGATGAGCCCCGGGAGCTTCAGCTTCTCCCTTGCTTGGGACGAAGATGAAGGCGACCTGCGAGCCTCGGAACCCGGAGACGCTGAATTTCTCACAACTCTCAACCAGAACGCTCATATCTCCCTTCTGAAACGGATCCATATCCCAAAGAAACGTTTGCGGACAGTATTGAACGATGTCGAAGATATCGTCAAGCAGATGGCTCCCTTCCAAGTCTCCATATCGCCTACCGTCCGCCAAAGCAGCTCTCTCTCCGTCATATTCCTCAAAATCGCGGATAACACCACTTCGCCGCCGTCTTCGTCTTCAAGTCCCCCCACACTCACCACCTTGCGCTCATGTGTAATGAAAATGTGCCCTGTTATATTCTGCCGTTTTTCGGAGTTCGTTCGAGCCCTCACGTATGATTTTTCAGCTTCAACGACCCCCTGAAATTGTGGTCGGAGGATGAAACACTGGCCTACCATCCGCATCTCACTCTCCGGCGTTATTGCAATCCTCAGAATATCACTGAGGAAGCGCAAATATGCTCGGACGCAATCAAGGACCACGTCGGACCGTTTCGAGGTCAGCTTGGTCTTGTAATAAGAGGGATAACCCTCTTCAAAGATACACGTTTCGGCCCCGCGTGTTGTGAAGCACTTCCCATTCGGTGGACAGTATTAAACTGGTATGCTTCATTTTGACAATTGAGTACTGCTATCTAAGTGTCCACGAGAAAAGCTTGCTATCAGGCCTGCATGGCCTCCGTATTCACAAACATCGCTCTCTATCTATTAAACTCTGCTCCAGCGTCAGTTGTATACGGAGGGTAAACCGGTAATCGTTTTCTCGAATGACGACAATCCTTTGAGATTTTCTTCATTTGAGAGAACGGTTACTGACCTACCCAAATATACTGTACTCCATTGCGACGGGACATATATCGAAATTTATCATATTGGTGCTCTTCCTTCTTGTGCTCTAAATCATTGATCCACGACCACCGCAAGTCAAATCTTGGTTATGTGGTTCTTTGAGGAAGTGTAAGAATATGTAACCTCCAAACCAATCCATTCGACTTCGCTTTTGCGATGATTGTGATGATAAACAATACACAAGTCTATATACAATTTGGTCCTTCGAAGAATAAATAGAGAATAATAACTATTTCTTGTCCACTGACCGCTGCACCGGTTGGGGAGCGAAATCGTTTTCCGGAACCCAGCGTCCAATCTCCTCAATATGTACTCCATACACAACCGTCCCCACCACCACGGCCAGACTAGAGGCAGAAGGACGCCCATCGTTAAGCACATGCGACCAATTCGCAACATGCGCAGCACGGAAGTCATTTTCGAAGAAGAGGATGTATGCGACAGCTGCAAAGCCTACGAATCCTTGGAGAATAGCCATCTTTCCGGTGCTTGACATCGATCCATTGATCTGACCACGGAAGTCTGCGCGACAGGTTTCAGTGAGTAGACGGACAGCGGCGTGAGCTGCAAGGGTCACTGCTCCTGCGAGTTCAGGCGAGACATAAACGGCAAGAGGAAGGGAGACGATGGCGAAGAGAAGGAAGAAGGCGGTGGCAGAATGAGTTGTATGGGAAGTAGCGGCTGATGAAGTAATTTAGGCTCTGCACGCGTCGCTGCATAGTCCGCTGGGGTGATTGTATGTCACTGGAGAATACGGGAGCATTCGCCATAATAAATGCGATCGGGTCGATGGGACGCCATTAATCATGTCTACAGGACATCCATAACAGCAGCCGTATGTGTGGCAGCCTAACCTGGAGAATGTTTCGTATAGCGGGAGGCCGATAGCGAGGCTTGCGGCGTATATGGAGAAATTGGGAACGTAACCTGCGCGGTATGCTATGACCGTCCCACCGCAGCGCCAAAAAGACCGCCATGCAGCCAGAATCCTGGACGGAAGAAGGTACGCAACGGCTGTGCCACAAATTTCCTGATTCCATCTTCCATGACGAGTGAGAACATCCTAGCGCAGAAAATAGCTAATGAGATTGTTATTCCAAGAGCGTGGGATAGGAGGAGGGATTCTGTTTTCGAAGCCGGGGCGATCGTGAGAGTTGTAAACACCAAGGCGGCAAAACCAAGACCCATGAGAACGCCGTAGGGCACGACAATTATCGCGGGCCGAGTAGGAATCCTGAGTTGCATGGATCGCGGTGCGGGTCCGTCGAGTTCCATCGGAATATGTGTGGGAGAAGGCGGACGAGAGAGGCGACGGGCCCGGATATTGGAATATTGGCGAAAGACATATACGGCGCAGAATGCGGCATACAGGGATAGCAGAGTCCAGGCATGTGCCTGCATGAGTATCGAGCGAGTGCGTAAGCCTGCCGGGCTATAAAGGAGAATCCAGGCCACGAGGAGAATCCCTCCGCCGCGGACAAGGGCATATTGGGCGACGTTAAACATGTTCAAGCGCGTTTTGAACTCTACGAGATCGGGTGGAGCGGATTCCTTGCTATCAATATACGCTGATAACATCCAGAGGAGATCTCCCGGTACTTCCGAGCCGAGCGTGCCGAATATGACAAGGAATAGAAGAGTTGGCCATTGGAAATATAGAAAAGAGAGAAGGGATATGATGGATCCGGTGTGATGCACGACGTACAACGGGTAGAGGTCCAGACGATTCAACTCGGACACCCACAATATCGCTCTGGCGGTAACACAAATTTTAGCGTCGTCGTCCAAGACCCACAAGGGCTCTTCTCTCCCAGGAACGACTGAATTCCATGCACTCCAAGCCCCCCTGATACAAGAAGGAGTCGAGGCGAGGCTAATGAGGAGACCCATTGCAATCCCGAAAAACACCATGTCCTTCCGCGAGGCTCGTAGAGCGCCGTAGAATGGTTCGTTGGTAGACTTCACCACGAGACGAAGGCATTGTTCGACGAAGTAGTAGACGGTGAGAGGAGGATGAGAGCGTTAGAGTCCAACTGCTGCATGGCGGAGGTGCTTGCGGTTGGGCTATATGGGTTCTGTGGGCGTTGTAGCATTTATATGTCAAGCTACATGCGGCAATCGTTAGGTCTTGCCAGAGAACCTCCGAAGATCATTGGCTGTACAGCTCGCCCACTTCCAAGTCCTAGGAGGTCCAGGATCAAATCTATCAGCTAGTCCTTAACTGTACAGAGAATACGTATCGTACCTCTGCCGGAAATAGCACGTCTCCGAATACTAGTACTGTGTCAGTTAGATTGAATTGCATGATAAAACATAGAAAGAAGCGCTGACCTGCACGGAGATTTGACAGTAAGTAAGACGGATGTCCGCACAAGGTGCAGTGCCGACTACCTGCCGATCACAGTGGGGGCATTCTTTGCACACTCCCGCGGCGTTCAAACCGTCAAGAAGAAGAGATGAAGTAGACGACTTTGTCACAAGAATCCTGTCGAACAGTGAACAGCAAGCGAAGGGCAGGTAGACAGTCAACCACTTGACATAGGGTTTTGACATCGTCGTGAATGCCCTACTAAATCGAGACGGAAGTAAGGCACTGCCGCAAGTACTATGTCATTTCAGTAGATTTGAGTTTGAGTAGCACTGGTTTAAACATCAGATGCGGTCTAATTCGGTCGCCTTGCTTAATGCGCACATTTGAGATTGTTTTCCAGGATAATGACTTCACAAATCTATAGCTAGTAAAGGTGAGCTGAAAGTGTGAGGATGAACCAGGTAGTGGCGTCGATGTGTGAGCATGTGGGTCCAGCTTACCAACTCCATTTGCGCTAAGTATGCCAATTAATCACCAGCTGAGCGCTGAGGAGTGAAGGGCAGCGAACGTAAAAACCCGCATTGTTTCTTCGGCGCTGCGTTTTTCCAGATGAATTGCTTCCACCGGGCCGTAGTTGCATCGGGGTAATCCAGCTAGCGTTGCCAAGCCCAAGTTGGTCAAGACCGAACACAAAATAGTTCATCGCGGCCGGGTCACTGGATCGATACGATGCGGGTTGATGGAAAATAGAGCGCTAGGAGGCACTGGGCCCCGACCGACCACCGCCGGCGTTTCAGAGACCCAGTTCGCCAGAGCGGAATCTGGATGGCGCGCTCAGCCTGTTTTGCGCGGCGTCCCTTCGTCCCGCGAACGACGGAATGGACATGCAGCCGCTACGCGAGGTTTTCACTGATATGCCGCCCGAAAACATTCGTAAGGAGTTCATTGACGAGTGCGTTGACCAGAGGGAAGCCAATGCGGCATGGATCATGGTGGTTGATATCAACTTGCGGCGTGACGGTTACATCACGCTTAACAAATTGATGGTTAGGGATTTTTGTGCATCCTGGACGAATTTGCACCATGAAAATGAATGGCGTTCGATAACTGAGCATCGACTGAGCATTGACTCCTAGAGAAGAAATCCCTCATTTTTAGACTTCAAATAAAATTCCTGGTTTGAAAATAAGTACTTAAGTAGTACTGACCTGTACTGACGAGTTGGAAGCCTCGGCTTGCTGGATAACTTGAAGCCTTTGCGGAAAAAACAAATGCGGTTTGGAGTCGGGAGCCGTGGCAAGAACATCAGTTGAAACCCACCAAGATGGTAACGTTCCGATTATGCATTCCGATACACTCAGCTAAGTACGCGCGATGCCATTCCAAGTCTATATAAACTAAAACAAAAATCAGGGTATTCCAGCAGCATACCAACCCTCAGCTAGCAGTTGAGGGCAGATCGTCCTTAACGGGAACTGCAGCGGAAATGTCTGTGGTTGTAGGAGCTACGCTTTGCTCTCCAGACTCGCCAGTAATTGCTCCACCTGTGTTAGTCGAGGTGGTTTCACCGGTGTCTTTTTCAGACGGAGACTCATTCGGTGCTTCCGAACCCTCCACGGCGGGAAGACTTGCATGCGAAATCGTAGTCTCCGGCGGTTTGGAAGCCTCTACATCGGCTTCCGGCAATTTGGTTTCCGCAAGCGATGTATCAGGAGCTGCCTCAGCCTGAGGGTCTGTGGGTGGATTTTCTATGGAATCCGCAAATGTCGATGATTCCGGTTCGACAGCTGGTTTTGTCACATCTGAGCTGTCTGCCTCATTGGTCTCCGCCCCCACCCCCGGCTCAGGTTCAGGTTCAGGCTTGAACTCAAGCAATGGCACTTAAGTCTTCTGCCGGGGCACGCTTTTTTCAAAAACTCGTGCTGAGAAACACAAATCATATAAGCGTCCCGTCAATGGTAGGGACCGTGATGTATTCATACCTCCAACAATTCGCCCATAGTTGCCCGCTGAGACACGTCCACGGCAAGACAATCCGATAAGAAGTCTTTCAGCTCGTCGGTCAAGGAATCCGGATCCTTCAGCTCCGGTGCGCCGTTAACGAGAATGAGGAAGAGCACTTTACAGAGGCTCCTCCTGGGCATAGGGCGGCGCCCCATCGATCATTTCGACCATGGTGATACCCCAGGCCCAGACGTCGACTTCGAACCCGTACTCTTTCCGTTTGATGACCTCTGGGGATGTCCAGTGAGTTTTGTCGACGGTGTATGGTGAGCGATTGGGGAGCGTCAGGGTGCTGACCATGGTTCGGCGTTTGGCTGCCTTGTCGGGAAGTGTACAGAGAAGGCAAGGCCGGCTGGATACGTGTTACTTTCAAGATATGGCAAACGGCGAAAAATAATACGGACTGATTTTCACGCGCCCCTTGTTGTCAATTATAACGGAATCTGAGCGCATATCCCTATGCATTATCAACTGACTGTGCAGATGTGAGAGGCCCTTGCAGACCTGGAAGAAACAATCAAGAATAAGGCAGAAAAAAAATTGTCGAAACGTACCTCTACGCAGATGCGCGCAATGCGTTCCTCTGTGAATTTAGAGGTAGTCTTGGCGATGATATCGCCCAAGGAAACGCCAGTGCTCATGTACTCCGTAACAAGCCAAACCTCAGACTCCTCGACGAGATACAAATCGTAGAAGCTTATCACATTCGGATGTGAAAGCATGTCGCGCATGAGGAATAGCTCGGTGATCAGCCGTTTTCCCGTGAATCTCTCCACCGGAGGCTCCAGAACATTCGACTTTACCACCACGATCTCTCCCGTCCGCGCAGCGCGAGCAGTGTAGCTCGTTCGCCCCAGTCGATCGACGCTGAGGGCGTCGAGAATCTTGTAGGCGTTCCGCGGGTCGCTATCGCGACAGACGCGTCGCAGCTCTCCAATTATTTGGTCGTGCCAGAAGTACGCTTCCTCGAGCTCGTCCTCCTCGTCGTCTTGCTCGAAATCATTCCCCTCGCCCTCCTCAGCTAGTTCCTCCGTTATCGTAACTTCTTCCCCGTCTGGTGAAGGACTCCGTACGGCTATCGCAGCCGCGTCATCCTCTTGACTCTCCGTGACTTCTTTCTGAGGTTTCTCCGGCTCCACAATCGTTATTTTCCGCGTACTTGTCGCATCGTCCACGGTCGCAAGAGCCTGAGATGAGTCGGATGTCGTGCTGCCAGTGGTTAGCTGAGGGCTTGATTCGATGGATTGAGGCTCAGATTCTTTAGCATCGTCCACAACAGTCTCGACATCAGGCGCTTCAGTGGACATCGTCGTTGATTTTTGCGGTGGGTATCTGGACGCTGGCAACGCGTTAAGTAGCTGTCGGCTAATTACAGCTTCGCCTTCGGCAACGATCAATTCGGGGCGCGTGGCCGAAAGCTTTGGAAAGTAACACAGCATCACCTTGGTTCAACAGCAGTTCAATTCAAGTTCAATTCGCCTATCAGACTTCGCATGATTTGCTGTATTAACAGCAGTAAGTTCTACGCAAGAGAGCATCGGATCCTGTGAAAACAGGAAATAAAGAGGGATTCTGTAAGAATTTCGAGATGAATTTAGTTCAACCTGGGCCCGATTGTGGGTAAATCGTCCGGAAGAGTATAATTTCTGAAATGGATCAGTACAGGAATCCCACTGGAATCCCTCGCGATCGAAGAGAATTATTGATCCATCAAATGATTGAATTTCTGAGAACCAATGGGTCGAAAATATTTTAACGCACTGGATGCAACACAAACGCAGAAAAAAGTCACGCCTTGCCATAGAGAGCCTCTGAGGCCTACTGGAGCTCGACTGTAGCAACATGCTGATTTCGGCACGAAGACTTGTTCAACTACTGCTACTACTACCGCCGATGATACAAAAATTTCTTTGCTGCATATTTCCAGCTTGCGACTTCAAGCCTCAACATCTTTCGTCTCCGTTCCATATTGCTCCAGTCCCAGCTTCTCGCGTTTCCGTCCCGGCTGACCCCCGTGTCTCAACTCCTTCGCCGACATCCCGGATCCGGGCTGACCCATGCTTTCGTGCATATCCTTCGAAGTCGCTCCAGGGAGCTCATACTGGCCAGCCTGTTCGCCCTCCTCGGCCATCGCATTCTTATTGACGTATGTACCAATGGTGACAGGTGCGGCTTGCGGTTGCTGCCCTAAATTTTCGGGTGAACTGGAAATTATTTCCAAGTAAAAACAAACACTATACCTGACGGCCGCCCCTCGACGATACCCTGGTCTGATATATCGCTCGCGTTTTTGTAGTTCTGGCTTCCAGACATGACTGTGTTGTTGGGAAGAGTAATTCGTCTTCGCGAGTCCTTTATAACTATTGCAGAGATGAGATGAATGGATGACATCAAGTCTGAGCTCACTGTTGGGAAGTTCGGGTTGAAAAATCAAGCGGAGAGCTCAGATATGACTCAGATGTTAGTTCATGTGAAGTTACGCCGGATTGGCTCGCCCTTCGGTTGCAAAGTTCATGAACTCAGGCCTCTGAGCGATACGTCACGGTTGTACATGGAGAACGCGGCGCGAAAGAAAAGTTTAGGCCGACTCAGATTGATGTGAGTTCCTCGTTTAATTTTCGTAGATGAAAATTCAATGACTTACCTGAAACTTTCACGAAATCCGCGTAGATGAACGGATCGCTACTTCCAACTCCTGCTATACGCACATCCAAATGCAGGAATTAGGAATCGTGTGTAATTAGGGCCTGATCGGGTGCCTCCGAATCTGGTTCCAGATTTTTTGGACCCCGAGCTTTCCCACCCAATTGCGTCTCTAAATTCCCATAGAAGGTTTGGTTTATGGCTAAAAAGATACTTTCCGGTTGAAGAGTGGTGAAATGTCGAGAGAGCAAATCAAATTGAACATTCTGAACTTGCGATCGGAATATTCTGGTTCAACTGCAGAATGTATACATCTCTTGCACTTGTAATTTTTCGGCCACTCTCGCTCCATAGAATTCAAAAAATCGGTACAAATTACTCTATATAGCATAGTTTAGTGACGAATGATGTCCAGAAAGGGCACAACAGGACCACTTCTTTCAGGTTCTGGAAGGTTTTCGGCCGAAATTCTGGTGCACCCGATCAGGCCCTAACTGATCCGCTGATCCTCTCGTGATGGCGCATCAAACGTCTCATTCCTTCCTTTACCTACGATAATGGTCTGTGCGGCCTGAGAAAGATATGAGCGAGGGGACTGAATAGACGCGAAGAAGCATGACAGGATTGTTGAATTTCCAAGTTCGAGATAAGCACATCGGACACCTGACGACCCAAGTGTTGTTTGTGGATCAGTTTGCCTAAAACTTGCCAATTCGCCTTCAATTATCCGAGGGCTATCTTTCATCACCAGGTCTACAGTATACAGTCAGCTATTGATTATCTCCAAATTGAAAAACAACTCACGGACGGATAAGCACGGCCAATATCAGTCCGTTATCGAGGCGAACGGCGCACTCAGGCTGATAAACTTCCCAACCGTGAATCAAGACTACTTCAGGCTAGCTTGCGGAAGTCGACTTCCATAGTCCGTAAATGACGAGGTAGTATGTTACCGACTTGAGTGCAGTGATAACGGAGGATGCGCAAGCCAGAATGACAAGTTTGAGCCTTTCGAGCTTGAAGAAGTAATCCTCCAGGTTCAAGACAATATGCGTGTACCGAAAACAGTAAACGTGGACCTTCACGGACGTCGATACTTTCGGCAATGCATAGCGAAGAGGCCTGAACCAGAACACGCCCGGAAAATCGGCAAGCCGATGGCCTGGACGAGAATATGCTTGACAGAATCAGACAAACCCATCCTTCCGCCAAGCTTTGTTCCAAACCTGACAAAAGGCACTCGAGACGAGGGGGTATCCACTGCTGTTCCTTCAAATATATGCTATTTACAAGTCCGAATGATAAAGTTCGATCTCAAGACATCGGACGCGGTGCGGGCCCGGCCGCTAACAAAGACTCCAGCTGTTGTGCGTGCGATGAGCGTCAACAACCTCGAGATGAAGAGGAACTCCTCGTACGTGTTCCAGCACCTCTGAGCCTCTTGACGGCGCGTCAATATCTGCTTCGTCATCTGCTGATTTTGAATCCAGTTCTGCTGCGGACGATGATGCAATCTGGGATAGGTGAGTTCACGAGGGCGGGCGATAAAACGATGTCGATGGACCGAGTGCTCATGAATTGACAGACCAAGAGCAGACTCACAGGTTCGCGCTTGGCAGTTGGCACTTGTTGTCGTTTGGACCCATTTCCAGCTTCCCTGGACGCAGCGCTGGCTGCACCCGCAAACGGTTCCTCCCTCGGTACAATGTCGATAAGAAAGTCAAACTGGTCTGACTTCGTCAATGCCTTTGCAATGTCGGCGCGAGACAATGTTCGGCGTTTATTCGAGTCGGCGATGATGAACGCTCGTGCGGTGATTCCGCAATGAATACTGGCATGATAAGGCAGGAACACATAAAAATATGCAAGGCACTCACTCTCGCACGCTTTGCAGAATAAAATAGGTGCTGCAGGGGCAGCCGGAGCTGTAGCCAATCGAGATGCAGGGTGGATTGCGCAGGTGACATACCATCAGCAGCGATCATCTTGGATTGTTTGACTCAAAATGGTTGAAAACGTGAAAATAGGCGCACTTTCACGTCTGGGTCACTCTTCATGACTTTCTTAATCCTGGCGAGCGGCAACGGGGGGTGTCGATAATCCGGGGTTTCTTGCTCGGCTGCATCAATCTGTCTCTGCCAAAACGAGCGTAAAAAGTCGTTTAATGGCTCGCCCGTCTGGACGTAGGGGTTGGGTAGCCATTGACCGTTCGGGGTGCGAGAGGAGAAAGAGCCTGAGGACGATCTGTTGCCTTTATTTGGCAACGGCCTTAGCCTGTTACCCGATTTGGGTAGCAACCGTTGTCCGCATTCAACACGGGGTCTAGACTCTCGCCTCTGTTCCGTTTTTTACCTGCAGCTTGCCTCCGCCGACCTTGGGGCCGTGGTCAGGATGGTGGATTGTACGCCTCGGGAGAAGGCTCAGTATTATGAGTAGGGGCTCCGGTACGGTCACTCTCCTCCATGCCGAAAAGGTAGCGGGATCCCGAGATGATTCCTCGTATTCAGACTTCCCAGCTCCGAGGCTCTCGAGTCTTGCTGCAGGTGC